>VURO01016194.1:0-10306 GCA_015108175.1 Pelvicachromis taeniatus
GTGTGGAGATGAACACCTGTAATATGAAAGCACCTCTTCATCGTCTGTGCAGCGGTCTGCCCATCAGTGACAGGTGGGTCTGGTCCACCTCTTCATCGTCTGTGCAGCGGTCTGCCCATCAGTGACAGGTGAGTCTGGTCCACGTCTTCATCGTCTGTGCAGCAGTCTGCCCATCAGTGACAGGTGAGTCTGGTCCAGGCAGCTGACAGGGGGGTCCGACGCTGTGCTGTTAGCTCTCATCAGTCCCCCACCGCGGTCCTGTTACTGCTGCCTCTCCTGGTCCTTCAGAGCTGTTACAACAAGCTAGCCACTGTTAGCATTGGCTAAAGCAATTAGCTTCCCACTGCTCACCTTTAAAAAACAAAAACAAAGCAACAATGCAGTGGCAAAAAATACATTTTGGACTGTATTATCTTTTGGTTCCTACTATTATGATGATCACAGTGTATGTATACATGTGTGTATGCATCCTACATGCCCTTAACCGGTGAGCCAGCCTCAGTGAAACGCTGGATAGCCGTTGCCACACGTACATATTGACATTAAAAATAATGACTTTTTATTAATGCCAATTGTTTTGATTTTCACATTTATCATCTCACTGTGAATGTGATCTCATGCTTTTGTTTCACCTTCATACGTTTATAATTACACCAGTGTTTTTGTGACTTTATCAGCGATTTCACTTTTAGAACGTTTCACAGTTAAGCTGGAGGTTTTGTTTCCAGTCATAATGTTAGGGTAACGATACTGATGCTTGTTAATGACTCATATCAGACAGAATCTCAAAGTCAGCACCTTTAACTGTAAAATGTTAAATGTAACATTTCTGTCCTTCTTGCTTAATTCTTTGAAAATGTCAGATGTTTTAAGAGGAAACACGGAGTGGATAAATGAACGTTGGCACACAATTCTATAAAACTATAATGAGAACGTATTATAGGACCAAAACAGCCAATCAGAATGTTTGCATCCAAGTCTGTGATTGGCTGGTTCTGTGGCACAACTAGAATGCTCCACAGAGACGAGCGCCCAGCGAGCAGCGACACACAGATCTGAGCAGAGGGGCTGCTGCTGTGTGTGGATATGGATCATGGCAAACACTGAAATACATGTTTTGCATGCAGCAATGAATTTTGTTTGCTCAAATTAAGCTTTTGCTTAATTGAATGCAACACTTGTACTTGCAAACTCTTTTTATGTGCACTCATTTTCTGTACATGCGCTCAGAATACTGGCACAAACACAACGGTCCTTAGGTCGTGTGTCTGGCCTTCAGCGCCACACCGCTCAGGGGCAAACACACACGGGCGCTTTGCAAACTCATTCCTGCTTCGGAGCCGTCAAGGGCGCTAATTGGTTCAAAGTTGTCATGTGACTGATGCAGGACAGACCTTTTTATGTAGTTACATATTATTGTTGAGGGGCAGAGACAGGACTATGCACACACACACGCACACAAACACACACACGCACACAAACACACACACACACACGCACACAAACACACACACACACACACACCACATGCACACACACACACACAAAACTGCCTCGAGATAAGGGCACTTGGGGCACTTTGACAAAGTGGGTGAGACTTTGTAACACTCTCCTCGTCTCAGATGTACTGACTTGTTTTTTCTCTGTCTCTGTTATTTGCTGTGGTCAAAGTAACACTGCTGTACTTACTGCCCTGGTTTGTTTGTTTGTTGCCCACAAAACAAACAAACATTCAGCACATTGAAGCAAATAGTTACATGAGTAACTGAGTATTTGCTCAGTTACTCATGTAACTGAGCAAATACCGTTAATATCTGTAAGTGTTGTAGCTTTGAGAAATGGCCATTAATCTGAGCGATGTTTCAGTTTCAGTCATTTGTGCATCCTGACTTCCTTCTTTGTTTACAGGTGTAGGTCAGGTGGGGAAAGGCCCGCCAGCATTTCCTGATTTTAGCGTGCTGATGACGTCAGACATGACATCAGCAGGTTGAACCAAGAGGAGGGGCGTCTTCTACCATAGAAATGCTTCCTTTTGTTTCTTCCAAGGATTTCAAAGATGTGTTGAATTTCTTGTTGTCGTATGGAGCCGTTTGGTTGTGTAAATGTGCGACTCAGAAGGTTTTTCTCTTTTCAGTCATCTGTGGAGAGTTTGCGGTCCCTCAGCTAAAGTGAGCCGTAGTGGCTGGACTCGTTGGAGGGAACGTCAGCTCTATATGAGGGAGGGGAGCTGTGTTACTGCAGTCATGTACTTTGAGTTTTGTTAATTACATTTAGGTTTGTTGGACTTCACTGTAAATAAATTGCTCACCTCTGGGAACCATGAGGTCTGCTGCGTCTGCGTCACTACCGCCTTCCTTGACGTCAGAGTTTGACTCCTTCTCAGGTACCCATCAGGAAATGGGCAGGTGCGCAGCCTCGCCCCCGCACGTGCCTGTGGATAACGAAAAGGCTTCACATCGTCACTACGGCAACTACAATCTGCAGTTCTGTCCCTGTCCACTAGATGCCGTCAGTTCGCTGCCCCCCCCGTCGGTCTGGGTGTTTCTGAACATCAGCACCTGTTTTTATTTTGTTTGCTGATTCTGAGACCCGTTAAACACCGTTAACGGCACCTACCGCGTTACTGAAGTGACGTAAGAGTAATGTCGTGACATAGTGTCTGCAATAACACGTGACCAGGATTGTTCCTTTAGGATGGAGCACAGTCACAACACAAGTTTATTATTATAAGCCACTTCCTCTCAGCTGCTGTAAACAAGCTTTCATCACTTCCACGTCGCCGTGGCAGGCGGAGAAAGGCTTGGACCCTAATCAGGGTTGATCCTCTCAAACCAGCCCGGCTGCGCACATCACACCACGAACACGTTTTCCTCCCTCAGCCGCTCACACGGGAAAAACTATCCCGATGAAGCGAGGCTCCGCGGAGTCCCTGGGTCATAGTTTGGATAGTTCCCTCCAGAAGGAACCCGAGTGCGCTTTAAAGATGCTTCGCTATTTCAGCCCCAGATTCTGGTGAGTTGTAATCAAACTTTACCACCTCAGGCTCAATGAAAACTCTTCATTTGTATGTTTGCAGTCCGACGTGTTCTAGTTACTCAAAAACTCAAAGAAAGGTTATCAGCAGCTTCCGGTGTGATGGAAAGGAAACTGCTTTCCAGCAGCTCTGAGTTTTCTTGTGGATGCTGTAAGTTATGTCAGAGTAATCGATTACAAGTTTACACAAAACCCCGTGAATATGATTCATAATAAAAATGTGAGTAAGTGAGTAAAAGTACCGTAATTAGAGTAAATGGATCCCTCGGATTGATCTGCGCCACGCTGAGAATGATCAGCCTGAATGGAAAACACGTGAGCGGATCCGGGCCGCTCTCTCCAGCATACGTCTAAGGAATCAGGTCTTCAAGCAACCAAGCTCAGAAATGTTTGATTAACATTAGTTTAATTGTTGTGTTTGATGATGATACCATGTGTTTAAGTGTGAAATCATAGGCTGAGAACTAGTAACTGTAACTGAAGTACTATAAAGAAGTGGAGTACTGCTTCTTTTCCTCTACCGTGCAGCTGTCAGCTCAGGGTTCTGGCAGCTTTGTCACTGTCAGCTGCTTCCTTGTATCTTGTGCTCTTGACCCGTCTACCTTTCTCTGCTCCACATGAAAACAACAAGCTGATTGTCGCTGAGGCAGCTGCTGGGGTGTCAGCCATGGGCCGGAAGCTCGATCTGACAGGACTGACGGACACCGAGGCGGAGCACGTGCTGCAGGTGGTGCAGAGGGACATGAAGCTGCGCAAGACGGAGGAGGAGAGACTCAGGTGGGTTTTGCCCTGTAAGTGCAGCACAGCTGGAGCTGCACGCGTGTGAACTGCACGGACCTTGCAGGTTGGTTACTCTCACTGCTCGTGAGGGTTTGCCCCTGTTGGACGTCCTTACCTCAAACCTTACTCCTGCTGCACGTGCGTGTGAAACTGCACTTTATCACAGTGGTTTATAAAGGGATACTTTCTCTGTTCTTAGTGTGGCCACACAAAAGTACAACTACTACAGTCATTTTTATACTTTGCCATGTTCAGAGGTGCAACATTAATTAGACAAACCAGCCTCATTAAAACATAATGTTACTTTAATCCTTTGAAATGAATGACTGCTTCATTTCGAGCCCAGACCTCATGATCATCACACAATGTTGTTTGGCTCCTTGAGACGCTCTGCTGGACCGTTACCGTGGCTACACATGGTGCTGCTTGGCTGTGGGTTCCTCTGCTTCCACTTGAGAGGCGTGCTCTGCTGGGCTGAGGTCAGCTGACTGACCTGGCTGAGGCGTGCCAGGTGCCTGGCTGAGGTCAGCTGACTGACCTGGCTGCTGGGAGTGGGAACTAGAGCTCGATTCTTTGCTTTTGCAGTTTGGCTGAATCTGAGCGCTGTATACTTCACAGCTCGTACTGCTTCTTCTATCCGCAGTCACATCATCAGTAGACAGCAGTGACCAGCTCCACTGGCAGCCATACATGTCCGTGTCATACCATACGTGTTTGGCAGATGTCTTGTGTTTCAGATTATGGACTGTTGCTACCATGGCGATGAAAAGATAAAGTATGGCGATGAAAACAAAAGGAAGAACATTTTATTTTGGATTAAAGTAAGTAAGGCACTGTGTAACCACCTTTACGGTCTCTTTAGCACAATTTCTTTCGGGGAATGTTTAGACCTTGGTGGAGATTTCCTTTCCCGCCTCTTTGCTCTGAAGTGTGTCCTAAACACAGTGGCCAGGAAGTGATGCCTTGTTCCGCTGCACTCAGACCAGCTTCCTGTTTCACCCCAAACCCAACACATGTAGACACAACGGTACAATAGTGGGTGCATTTCATTCCCTGCCGTCTGGGAGTTACACAATAGTTCTACAATGACTTGTCCTGGCAGAAAAGCTCTGACCTGTGAAGCATGATCCCTGTTTACCCAAATGCTCTCAGCGCTCTGAACAGCCCCCGAGAGGCATCGCCACGACGGATATCTGGCTCGACTAATGAAGTGTTTATGTGTCGTTTTGATCATGTAACGTCACATGTGATGGGTATGTCTCGTGTGTGCTCATAACGTAACGTCCAGTAAGATCTGTTGCTGCTGCCATCACCTCCAGCCTCAGTGATCCACCCTGACTGGAGGTGTTTAATAAGCATTTAATATGTAATGTATAAGCCAGCTACCAGGTTAGTTTAGGTAAATCTGCATTCTGCTGTATTCACATTCAAGTGCCAGCCTTTACTTTGATAAAGCCCCCCCCCAGATGCAGGCGTTTTCAGTAGCACGTGCTGAAGGTAAGACGCGGTTCAGCATCAACTGTCTCTGCATGTCTTCAGCAAACAGGTTTCAACCCTTGGTCTCTTTTTAAAAAGCTTGTTGTGATTCTTTTCTGGTTGCAGTTATGAGGAAAGTGTCTGTAAAGTTGAGGAAACAGAGAAACCATCATGTGCCTATAAGAACAAGACACTTTGGTACATTAGCTGGGCCGGTCACACTTTTACTGGCACGACTTTTAGAAATAACCACAAACTAAAGTATACAGCTACATTTTATAACCCCACACTGCTTATTGTTTTTGGCACATTCACCTTAACAGAACAAACATCTGTGGCCTAACAACCCTGTGGAACGACAGCGTCGAGCCAATGCTGTGTCCTTATACAGGAAACTGTGTTTGCTTGGCTGTACCTGCACTGATGCTCACCATCACTACCTGAGGCCACTGAAACGACAGCGGCTGTTCTGCTTGAGCCATATGTGCCACTGAGAGGTTAAACCCCACATGACCAGAATGATTAGTTGGGCTTTCTACATTCCTGAACTTCAACAAGTGCTGCTAAGCAAAGCGCTTACCAGCTAATCTTGTTAGTGTTTACCCGGGACGGGTAGACGTGGGTGTCTGATTCTTTACAGGCACACATGCTTTTGCCCAAAAGTTCATTGATTGCTTAGGTCAAAATAATAATCAATGAATCTGTACTGCAGTTTTTAACAGCTGCTTATACCCACAGCTTACGCCCCTCTTCAGCAGAGGTACTTGACACAAAAGGTCACGTACTGCTTTCAGTCGTCACGCGTATGACTTTAATCTGTCATTGCGACTGCTCCCGTTTCTGCGTCCTCACTCCCCGACCTGTCACGTGGGCTCTCGCTTCAAGCATCATGCTTTTCAATTTCTGCACCCACATCCCTGAGATGACACCCAGGAGTGTTGGTGCATGTGACACAGCAACCAGAGGGCAGAGAGGAAGTGTGGAAAGGAGTCGAGATGAGCGAAGGACAGCAGAAGACATCTGGATGCTGTTTACTGTCTCTGTGTCCTCTGGTGCATGAGTGTCTCACCCCTAACCCTAACCCTCTGGTGCATGAGTGTCTCACCCCTAACCCTAACCCTAACCCTCTGGTGCATGAGTGTCTCACCCCTAACCCTAACCCTAACCCTTCTGCTGTTAAGATGTTCAGGACTGAGTTGATAATGTCACACATGCATTTCATAACTGAACTGAGATGATATGTGTGATAAAAAGAGATAATAATAGAAAAGCAAGAAAGACACAAACGACAGCTCCAGGTGAGCGTGCTCGGGGTTCTGGAGCCAAATACAGCATCGGTTGAGTTCATGCTCCTTTGTGCCTTCAGAACTGCCTCAGTTTTCATGACATAGAGGGGCAGAAACCTTCCTCAGACATGTTGCTCTGTATTGACATGACAGCACACAGTTGCTGCAGTTGTGTATGCTGCACATCTATAATGCAAATCTCCCATTTCCAATCCAGCAGAGGACCCAGAAGGTGCTCCGCTGGTGACGGTGGAGGCGAACTCACTGTTCGAGAAAGTAGCGTGACCTGAGTTGAGCTGTGTGACATCGTGTGTGGTCGTAAAGGGATGAAAGTACAGGCACAGAAACACATTATATCCACTCTTAGATGCAATCAATGGTTACTGGAGTCACTATTACATTAATATCAGCTCAAAGCACGCTGGTCATTCTCCTCTGACCTCCGGCATCAGCAAGGCATTTTCACCCACAGCCAGCAACCGCGCCACATGCAGAGCCACTTACATCACCTTTGTCTGTGAAGGTTCTCCGTCATCCAGGTCATTGTAGCTGAAAAGCTTGGATTTGAGACGCCTTAACGCCCCCGCACGTCCTGGGCCTCTCACATGATAGGGTGGGGCTCGGTTTCACAATGAGTTCACCCGAAACCTCGGCCGATTGTGACCTACACTCGTTTTCACTCCTTGGCTCATGTGATTAGGTAGAGGATCATTAGGGGGTCCATGTCCCTTTTGGGGGGGGGGACACACACACACACACTCTCCCACAGGGCTTAAATCTGGGACTTTCCACCGTTTGACCTTAGAGCTGAAGAAGCAAACCTTCCTTCCTCATTCTGATGCCCAGTTTGAGCTTCATTAAGTCATCTTGAACATGTCAACATCCTAAATGAACTGAATCATATCCCAGCTGTGATCACAGACCAGCTTTTCTCAGACGTGGTTCCCATAATCGAAATGACTGAACTTATATTGATGAGCTGATGAGAAAAACAACTATAAATGAGTTACAATGTTGCCGCATAGATGCTAACATGTAAATAAGCGGCTGTCTGTCAGGCGTCTCCCTAGAACTCGATGATATTTGAGAGATTAGCTGTACTGGAATTGTACAGAAATCCTCCATCTAAAACACAACTGCCCCCTGCTGTTCAAAAGCAGCACAGCAGGCGCGTTCCTTTGGTAACATACACAGTTTACAGAGAACAACAAGGCTCATCTTTTTATCTTCTTACCACAAAGATAACTGATGCCCAGTCGAATCTTCAGACACAAATAAAACAAACTAAGCTCCAGTCAGACACATGCCAGCAGACATCAGTTAGCTTATCACCAAGAAGCAGAGGATTACTGCAGCTCACGCAGCCTGAGCCGCTTCTTGTTTGTTGCTCAAAAGCTTCTTTCGCTGAGAGTTGTGCTGCGAGACATTACTGTACATGTCTCATTAGGTTCAACAAAGGAGCACAGCTTATTTAGGTCTGTGCGGCATGTTTCAGGTGTGTTTGTGCATGTTTCTTCACTGCTGGTGCGTCTGGGAGGTACTTCCATCGTCCACTGAGCTGTAGTGATGGCTGTGGTGAGGCAGCGAGGGGCATCAGGGGGAGGCTGTAACATTTTTATGGGTTTAAAGTTGAACTTAGATGAAGACTTTTAAAGGACTTCTAAGTCGTATAACTCTATAGAGCTGAAATGATTCGCCAGCAGAACCAAAGCGTGGCTTCGTAATTGTTCTTCTTAAAAATCAAAGCTCATCTTTCATCATCACTGATGTGACGTTTTGCTGGTTTCCATCAAACAGTAACTTTACATCTCTGAAGCTAGTTTTTTGGACAAATCAGTGTAATTGGAATACAATCGATAAACTACTGAATAACAGAGAAACTGACACATTATTCAACACTGAAAAGCTTTTCTCACAGAAGTATCGTCATCGTCTTCTCTTTTAAAGAAAGCCTAACTCACACTCTGTAACCGTACTTTTAAAAGCAGAGTGAGGAATTTATTTTGGTGCGTTTTGAATGTCATGTCGTCAGACGTGAAGTGAAGCCAGCACGCACACCTGCAGAGGCGGGTCCTGCCTTGCTCCTCACCTGTCACACTCCAGCTGGAATCATTTGTAAATGACTCAGTTCTGGCTCCTGCTGTCATGATGGGAAAATAATGGATTTGTTTTGTGCCACCTACACAGTTACACTTCCTGTTTGCCTTCATTTGTTTGACTAATTTCATCTTCCATCATCTTGGCGCTCCTGTCAAATCGCCTGCTTCTGTCTGTATTTCTGTATTTGCTGGAAAGCTAACGATAGGAACAAATGAATGCTAAATTGTTACACAATTAGCCATGTTTGCGTGCTGTCACATTTACTGAATGTAACAGAAAGAAATGGCTGGCAGGTATTCAGGCAGAAAGCAACCAGTCTAAAAAAAATTTGTAACAATGCAGATAAATGTGCTCGAGTAGCAGCACGAATGAAGAGAGCAAGCCGAAATCACAGTGCATCCTGATAATGAAGTCCAATTCAGTTAGACGCGTAAATGAATGAAAGTGTTTCATTTTGATAAAACAAATCATGAATTTGCATACAGCTTTGATTGTATTACGTTAATGATGTTAACCAGAACACAGACGCAGTGTGGCGATGACGTCAGACAGCAACCTTCATTTCACTCCACAACGAAAGCAGCAGACTGCTGTCGTAGCACTGGAACAGCTGGTAACTGGATTGGTCCCTGTGTAGCGATGCACTTCATGTAAGTGCTGTTTGCAGGCTGTAAATGCAGCTGCTGCACGTCTGCTGGTGCTTTGCACATTCAAACGTGTAAAGGCGAGACGGCAGCTAAAACAAATCTAATGACTAACTAACGTGACATTGCTTACCATTAAATGGTGATTGCATTCATCTCCATGGATCGAACTCTTCTCACGTCTTCTGCACTTTGATCCATATGAACCCCTTTCAGTCTAATGTTACCTGATTGTTGCAACTCTCTGTTCAAGCTGCAACAAGTTCTCATCATCCAAGGCTTCATTAACACCAGTCAAGTTCAATTATTACCTTAATCATTATCAGGACAAGTTAGTGACTGTATATATGGTGGTGAAAGTGCACTGAAGACACGGGGCTGTGTGTGTTGGTGGTTTCGTCACCACGGCTCTTATTCATCTCATCTTCTACTCATGTTTACAACATGATGAAACAACTTGACCAAATTTTTGAAACCACTTTAATTTCTGTTCCATTTTCATTAGAGGGACAGCGGATCAGTGCGCCTTCATCTGGTCGTGTGCACTCTGTGTCCTCGCTCACATAGTGATCCTGTTTAAACCCTGCTGGTGCTTCATCCACACACACTTCACACTCTGACTCACGGACACACGCATCGTTTTTCAAACAGATGTTAGACATCTCTCTCTCTCGCTCTCTCTCTCTCTGTGACACACACACACACACACACATTCCTGGTTTCACTGTCTCTCCCCCCTCCTCCCCACAGCGAGCTGAAGCAGGAGCTGGACGAGGAGGGCAGTCGCTGCCTCCTGCTGTCACGGCAGAGTTGCTTCAACCAGCGCTGCTGCATCCGCTGCTGCTCGCCCTTCACCTTCCTGCTCAACCCCAAACGCCAGTGCCACGACTGTCACTACAACGTCTGCAAGGCCTGCCGGGTGCACAACAAGCGGGACAAGACCTGGCTCTGCTCCGCCTGCCAGAAGAGCAGGTAAGGTCAGCAGTG
>VURO01016199.1:9454-22587 GCA_015108175.1 Pelvicachromis taeniatus
CAACTGATCAGCGCTGAATAGCATTGGAACAAAACAGAAAACAATTTTTAGCCATCGTTGCCGCTGCTGTTGTGTAAGAAGAGTGTCTGTTTCCAGAGTTTGAGAAAAACAACATGAATGTCTGTTTTATTGCGCAGCTCTCTTCCAGGCAGTGGTGCAAATGTGACTCACAAGAAGTCAGCTCGCGCGTCACACTCACTCACAGTTCTCATGTAAGGCCGAATTAATGCGAACACATTCAGAAAAACAACAAAACGCGTCGAGGAGAGAAAATTCGACGTCGCTGCCTTTCCTGCTCAAACATTCATTTATGGATACATTGTCCCAAACGTACAATCACAGGCTTGCACGAGACTGCTACTTGTTTCTACTAAGAGCCCGTTTGTAGCAGAGGCCTCCGCAGTGAAACAACACGCAGCATCAGTGAGAGGCACATGCAGGGTCACCTGCGAGCCCTCCGTAACGCCCAGACCCCATTCATTCATACATCCACACTGCGCCATTCCTCTGCCCCCGGGCTGATGACAAGGTGTTTCTGAAATCGCATTAGGGGCCCTTTCATAAAGGTTTCACTGGGGAGTGTGTAACAGCTTGAAGCATTTAGACTTTGTTTAATACGATGCAGACTCGCTGCTCGATGCTTTGTCTCCTGGGTGGAAAGGGGCCCGGGATGCCAGAGACCCCCACTGTTAGAGTTTGCTTTGATATCTGGAGGTGGAAGGGGAAATAGAGCAGAATAATCGCTGTCCTACACAGATACACGCCTACACACCATCAGCCCACAGCCACACCAAAACCTGTGCACGCACTACCTGACTCTGCCCGGCTGCAGAATTATGGGCGTCCGATGAAAAAGCCGAGCTTTGAAGTGCAGCTCTCAGAGGCTTCACACCCTCTGGGAAGAAAAGACATCCTGATCTACAGCCACACGGCGCATGCTGTGTCTGTTAGGTAAGGTACCCTGGTTCCAAAACACTGTCAGTCAAAATGAAGCTGAAAAATATAACTCATGTAAAATTAAAATCGAGTTTCACAGATGCTTTTTGTCTAAAGTGACTTGCATTTTTCCCCCCACGCAGGCAAGAGGATAAAGCTGTGGTTCGCTGTGTGCTTTGAGGACTTGGCTAGTCGTTTAACCCAGTGATTAATGGCTGACCTGCGCTACCACCTGAGCCATGTATTTATATATGTATACACAAACTGGTTGTGGGAGGGGGGGCTCAGATGGATCGGCTGTTTATTTGATCAGTTTTGTCCAATAAGAGAAAGGCTCTTGGCACAAAGTAACGGTCCCTAAGTTCAGCCGCACTCAACTCAAATGCACCTCATTGACTTGACAGTTACAAAAAACAGAGTTGCCAGAGCAATTATGCTGGCCATAACACAATTATATTCATTATGCATGTACAACTTCCAGAATCGAAACTTTAACCAGGCCAGAGAGAAGGGAAGGGGGGGTGGCGGGGTCGTGGCGATCGGGTCAGAGTAAATTTGCTGAACAAATGACAGAAAGGCCGTGCACTCGGGTGATGGTGGGGCAGCCTCCTGCACAAATAATGTCGAATAATTAGAGCTGCACTTGTGACCCTAGTGCCAGGGTTAGCACGACGGTTGGCCCGAGGCTGCAGTGTGACGTGTCAGCCAGGTGGGCTGGGCTACGGTGGCTGTTGCGGGAGGCGGTGCATTGAGGCTGGGCAAACAGTGTTGTTTGATCTGCTGATTGGGCTGGGACAAGCTGGGTGGATGTCAACACGAGGGTGGCGTTTACAGCCTGCTGCCGCTCACTGTCACCTGTGTGACCAGCGCGCTCTCTCAGAGCTCATCCTCAAGGACAATAAGTCTTCCACGTGTGACCAAAACCAATGCAGAACTCCTGCAGCTCATCTTTATCTTTCCGTATTTCACAGATAAATCAGGGACAAGCAGGCCCCCCCTCAGGGTCCTTCTGCATTAGCCTTGAAAGGTAACCCCCCCCCCCAAGTCAGTGAGTGGACAGATTCAAGCAAAACACAGGTAAATAAAAGTATCTCATAAGCACTCAACCCACATGTTTGAATGATTAAAAAAGTGATGGTCAAAAAAGTAAAAAAAAGAAAGAACAATAGTTCACTGCACGTTTTGCCAGCTGTGTGAAATGTAATGATCGGCTGTTAGATGGACTAGTCCCCCCCCCCACCACCACTGTTCAGGGCTCTTGAATGCGGCCCCCTGGGACACATTGTAAAGATGACACCACATTTCTCCTTCACACACTGTGAGGATGAAAGCGCTGAAGCATGAAGGGCAGGACTGAGACGAGGAGCCGTAATGAGGAAAGCAGGTGAGGTATTTAGCCACAGTTTCACAGCTATTAAAGTGCCAACACACTGGACCCCCCCCCCCCCCCCCCCCCCCCCCCCCCCCCCCCCCCCCGCACACACACACCTGTTTGTGTGAATGACAGCAGTGACAGCAAGTCTGCTGCAGGCATCAGAGATGATGTGGGGGGTCTGTGGTGCGCGTGTGTCTGCAGTCTGTGGTCTAGAGTCATTCGGTGAGCCCAGTTTCAGTGACAGAGGAAGAATTCAGCTCTAATTTTTATTCTTTTTAGTTTCTTTAATTAAATTTATCTTCATTCGTTTCACTTTTAATCAGTTATTATTTTTATTTAATGTTATCATTTGGGAAGTCACACACAGTTCTCATCATTTAATTGAACGACTGTAATTAAAACGTCATTAATTTATATTTAGATGTTTCATTCTCAAGGAACTGATGGTCAACCTAACAGTGCGTGTGCGTGTGTGTGTGTGTAGATGATCACTCTCGTGTGCGTCTGCAGCCTCAGGATGGCGACAGCGGCTCAGACTACATCAACGCCAACTACGTGGATGTGAGTAACACACACACACAGTTTACTTTCGTTCCAGAGCCGAGCAAAGCATTGAGGTGAGGCTGACGACATGTAGTCAGTACCTCCCAACCTCATGCACCGGCTCAGGCTCCTTCTGGATGTGAGTAACACACACACACAGTTTACTTTCGTTTAAAGGTCAACCAGTACTGATGGTTGACTATGTTTCCATGACGACCTTCTCCATCAGTGTCAGCTATGTGTAAACATCACGGACGTGTTGGCTCCCAAAAACTTCATACACACAACATGTTTTTGTTCATATGATCGTGTGTGTGAGGTATAACCTCTCTGTTTCTTCTTTCAGGGCTACCACAGACCCAACCACTACATCGCGACCCAGGGTAAGAACCCCTCAGCTGCTTCTTTTCTAGTTTCTCGTGATGTTTTTAAAGAAAAACACCTGAGGACAAGCCCAGCGGTTACGATGCCAGTAGGAAACGTGTCACTGCACAATCCCTCCCAGAAAAATAATATACGCTTCTACTTGCCCCACTCTTTCCCAATAAAAGCCATTGACCTGTAACTCGTAAGACTTTAGCAGAGTGAAACAGATTAGAGGAGGCTGAAGCATTCATGTAGGAGTCAAATAAAATCTTATCTTTGGTTGTATAATAATTTTATTTTTTAAATATGTTTATTAAGAAATGTTTCTTGTTTTTGAAACAAGGTAAAACCTATAAGGCTGATCTTATAACAGGCAAAAAGAGAAAAACCAAAAAGCTGCAGAGGGTAACTAAAAAAAGGACTTTCATTAATTTTTTACTAAATTGTGATGACTATAATCTGTGACATACCTAACATCTAATGTTGTTTTGGTGTCAGATGTTTTAGGCTGTGGTGGAGAAGGAGCCTGAGCCGGTGCATGAGGTTGGGAGGTACTGACTACATGTCGTCAGCCTCACCTCGATGCTTTGCTCGGCTCTGGAACCACATTTGTGGAGATGGGCTGGACTCTGCTCCACTGTGGAGTTGCCCTCAGTGAGAGGCAGTGGGCAGGGGTGTGTATACTTGTATCCCCTGGTTTGTTGCCTGTATGTTGGGGTTTTCCTGGTGGATGAGATGGTTGCTTGCCTGCGCATTCAGGTGGAGGAATAGGTTCTGACTGTTATTTGTGCCTATGCGCCAAATGACAGTTCACAGTATCCAGCCTTCCTAGAGTCAGACTTTATTATTCTCATGCAGGACTTGACTGTAGGACAATGACTGTGTGACTTGGTGGAGGTGTGGTTGGGAGGAAAAGCCTGCCCAATCTCCCTGAGTTGTGTCCTGCTATTGGGCCTCTGTGCTACAGTTGGTCAACAATGAACATAAGGGTGTTCATAAGTGCACCAGGACACCGCAGGTCTCAGGTTGATTGATTTTTGTAATCGTGTCATTGGTTCAGCACCTATATAACACTCGTTTCACAGTCACATCCAACCTGAGAGCCAACAGGTCTATGTGCCAAAGCATTCTGGGAACTGTAGTTTCATACTTAAGTTATTTATTTGAAGTAGAATTTGTAACCTTTCAGTTTTAAGTCATCATAAATATTAAAACACACGCTGTGTTGTTGCGTTGCTCGGAAAGCCAGAACAACAAAACAAGTTCCACCTCTGACCACAGGTGTCACCAAATCACCTAAAACTGAAAAAAGTTGAACAGTACGCGTACGCACGCACACACACACACACACACAGATCAGATCTCCAGGTAGAAATACATCGTCCTGAACAAACTGCAGTGTTTGTGCCAGCATGTCAGTCTGTGAGCATGAATAGGCAGCGTGTGTGTGTGTGTGTGTGTGTGAGTGCGTGAGTGTGTGTGTGTGTGTGTGTCGTGCACAGCAGATTCTCGCTGTAAGACACTTGAGGACAGGAATGGATTAGCATGAACTAATTAGCTCGTCAAAATACAGACTGTCACCAGTAATTAAAAATATTTTCTGTGTGTGTGTTTGTGTGTGTGTTTGTGCATGTGCTTCATTTTAATTAATTAAGAGAGTCATTATGATTCATGTAGAGCTCTGCTGTCTCATATGAAGTTTACCCTGAGTGTGTGTGTGTCTCAGGTCCCATGCAGGAGACGGTGTATGATTTCTGGAGGATGGTTTGGCAGGAGAACACCGCCGCCATTGTCATGGTAACCAACCTGGTGGAGGTTGGCCGGGTGAGTACGCGCGCACACACACACACACACGCAGATCGGTGCAGCCATCTGGTTGTTATTTCCTCACTGATGAAGTCTGGGACTCCGTTTCCCAGAGTGCCGCTCTCACGTCTCCTGTTATTCTTCTCCTGCTCTAACTCATGGTCACCTGCAGTCAATGGCGTGTAGATCACAGACATGTAACTGCGATGGTGCTGCAGTTGGAAACAGTCCACATGTAGAAACGTTTGTGTATCACCAAATACATCCCATTCTGTTCATGCATGTGTACATAAACTACAAGGTCAGCATGCGTGGAACATGACAGGACTCTGCTGTTTGTGTGTAAACATAAAGGTGCTAATCACATTTGTTGTACATGTCACAGATTTCATGTATACAAAACAGAATTTAAGAATTCTGTCAGTGTTTGCAACAATAATAATATTAATAATTCATTAATAATATATCGATATTTGGCTGTTACACTTTCATGTATATAACTGCATTAAAAAAGGGTGTAAAATACCACTTTACATACAAATGTAAACACAATTATGACTTACAAATGTGACAGGTTCACACATGTACATAATCTGTTGTACTGCTAATCTTTTGTATTCATCACTGTCTTTATATGTCTGTGAAGGTTCTTAGTGATCGAGGCCATCATAGTCTAAAGAGCTTTGAAAGAAAAGTGTCTGGATGTACGCCAGTTTGCTAGTTTCAGTTTTGCGTGTTTCAGATTGGCGTTTCTGATTTGCGTGTTTCAGTTTTGCGTGTTTCAGTTTTCACAGTGGTTCAGTTTTGCGTGTTTCAGCTTTGCGTGTTTCAGATTTGCGTGTTTCAGTTTTCACAGTGGTTCAGTTTTGCGTGTTTCAGATTGGCGTTTCTGATTTGCGTGTTTCAGTTTTGCATCTTTTAGTTTTGCGTATTTCAGGTTTATGTGTTTCAGATTGGCGTGTTTCAAATTTGCGTGTTTCATGTCATGGTCCTGGGTCATTTGATTTGCGTCCTACTCAGCATTTGGATCCACACCTCTCATCTTCCACACAGTTTGCCTTGCGAGCCAGTACAATCCGACCAAGTCATGGACCCAGAGGACGCCATGTGGTATAGGCGGGCCACAGTTTCTGGCTTCCTCAGGGAGAGGGCGAAGCAGGAGGCTAGGCGTGCCTGGGAGCACGAGTCACTGTTTGACGGGTCTCGTTTGGCTCTGGGAGGGCCCCGCAGCTTCCAAACTGCAATGGCTACGTCAGCTGTTCTGTCAGTGATCCAAAGTGGCGGGTGCTCTCTCTCACCAGCAACGGCTCCTCGGTTTTTCCAACGTCACTCCGCCTCCGCTCTCGGAATTCCAACCCTGCAGGAGGGTCAAATGGCGGCGAAAGAACGAGTATGTGGTGAAAAACACTGGGTTTACTCTGCTGCAAGTTTTTGCTCTTTTTTTGGGACCTCCACGCTCAGACCTACACAAGCACCCCTGCCTCTTCATCTCAGCCCGGTCCGTGGAAGGATTTTTGGCCCGGTCCGTGGAAGGATTTTTGGCCCGGTCCGCGGGAGGATTTGCAGCCTGGCTTGCCTCCTTCTTCCTGAAGTAAGCGACGCTCACGCAGCCATCGCTCCGTTTCATCTGATCAGTCAGCAGTGGTGAGCAACAATGACTGTTTTTCTCATGCTCCTCCCGAACTTATGAACATAACAAACAATGAGTCTACTCCTAAGACTTTCAAGACTCCAGAGTTTGCCAATTCAGAGGTAGCTGATTTTGTCTTTGTTACGCTCGCAAACTCGTGGAGTGAGGATTTAAGAAACCGTCTTCATTCTGCTCCTTCTGAGCCCAGTGTTATAATGACCAGGACTTCTCTCTCTAAGTCAGAGGAGAGATGTTCAGACTGATCAAGGTGCTGTCAAATTTCTAGAGACCGAGAGTTCTGTTTTCAAGTTAGCTGAAGGGGAAGTGTTTAATGTTTCTGAGCCAGCATATCTGCCATGTGCTTCTCGAAGGGGGTCCAAGCTGTTGATAGGGTCAAATGTTATAGGCTGTAACTTGCTCTCTGAGGCAAGAGATTGTTTGTCCCCCCAGAACATTTAAGGACTCTTGTGGCCCCTTGCGAGCACCTATAAAGACTGTGGCCTCCTCTAGGAACTATTCTGTGTCCAAGTTAGTTTAGCTGTTGGCTCTGCGAAGGCTGAATCCCCAGAGACAGGTTTTGATTTTGTGTTTTGAGACTGCTCCTGTGCTTCTCTCTCCTCCTCCCAGCTCGGGCCCAGCTTTCCCCTGCACCTGTCCCAGTTCCTCGGGTGAGGGAGGCTGAGGTCCAGCTGGTCCCTGCTCTGGTTTCCAGGCTGGCTGAGGCTCTGCCAGTCCCCGCACCCATACCAGCTCCTGGGTGGGGACAGCAGCTGCCCAGCCCTTGCTGGTACCTCTCCCATCTCTCAGGGTGAGGGCGGCCGTGAACCACTCTACTTCTGCATCCGTACCTACTCCTCGAGTGGGAGTGACTGGTGTCCGGTTCACCCCAGCACCCGTTCCTGCCTCCACAAGCTGAGGCAAGCCTATCCAGCCATTTTACGTATGTTCTGAAGGCTCAGGAGAGTTAGCTCAGCAATCATCACAACTACCACCACAACCATCATCAGAACCACTGTCATTAGCTCTGTCATCAGTTCAGTCTTTAGTTTGGTCTTCAGTTTTGCCGTCAGTTCAGTCTCTAGACCTGTCACCCACTCAGTATGGAGCTCAGTTCACTATTCAGCCATCTGCTCGACCACCTGCTCAGCTACCGGGTCAGCCAGGGGTCTCCGCACCTTCTGGCCCTGCAATAGCTTCCACTGGAGGGTCAGAGGAACTGCTCCAGTTGTCTGTCTCCGCTGGAGGGCCCAAGGGGCCAGTTCAGCCGTCTTCTGTCTCCACTAGAGGGTCCAAGGGGCCCGTTCAGCCATGTGTAGTTCCTGCTGGAGGGTCCGGGGGATCGCTCCAGCTGTCTTCAGTTCCTGCTTGAGGGTCCAAGGGATTGCTCCAGCACATCATGTCTGCTGATGGCTCTGAGTCTGTTCAGCCACCTCCTGCGGCTCCCACAGTATTGCCTGCAGCACAATGGTGTGGCAGACGTCTGGTCCTGCCTCGTCTGGTCCTGCCTCGTCCCTGTCTGGATCACGCCCACGCCCAGTATGCACTGCACCTCACTGTCGCCAACCACTTTCCAGGCCAATATAGCTTGACATCATCGCCATCGTGGGTGGCCTCCTGAACTGCGCTGCCACCGCTGTCTTCCACGTGACCGGCGGTCCGAGTCTGCGTTTGGGTCCACACCTCTCATCTTCCACGTGATTTGCCTCCATGCCCTAGAGGACTCAGGACACGGTGAGCATGCTCCTCACAGCCATCCATCTCTGAGGGCAGCATGCTCAGGTTTGGACCGTGGGGGAGTGGCTGTGTGACCCCAAAGCGTTCGTTTAGGATTTGGGGAAACTCATGGTGTGCTCCTGTGAATTTCTCAGACGTCGATAAATTGGATTTAACCTGAGATCAGACACACACACCAGTAGGCGGGTGTCACCCCAGCCCTCATTACCCAGAAGCCATCGGGGGCCTGCCCCCCCCCCATAGAGTGGGATTCTGGGATAGAGCCTGATTATCTCCCTCTGTCTTTCTCTGTCACAAACACACACACAGACACACACACCGTCACGTTACCCTGATTTGTTCTCTCACCCCTCCCTCCCTCCCTGTTCACCTCGTTGGTTGTCTTGGTGACAGTGTGAATAGCTCTGCAGTAATTAGCTGTTAATGAGGAGAGGGGAGGGGCGGAGCCTCTAATGAGATTTTAATATCAGCTGCTTTTGTTCTGTTTGTGTTTCTGTTTAATTAATGAGGCAATTTAATCCTGTGTGTGTGTGTGTGTGTGTGTGTGTGTGTGTGTGTGTGTGTGTGTGTGTGTGTGTGTGTGTGTGTGTGTGTGTGTGTGTGCGTGTGTGTGTGTAGGTGAAGTGTTGTAAGTACTGGCCCGATGACACAGAGATCTATGGCGACATGAAGGTGACGCTGATTGAGACTCAGCTTCTGTCTGAGTACGTAATCCGGACCTTTGCTGTAGAGAAGGTAATACACACACACACACACACACACATCTTGGGTGTAACCAGGTTATTGGTGCTCTGTAAGCATTCTTCTTATTTAGTTATTTCCACAAACCTATGAGATGAACACAGTTCAGTTTCAGCTCCAGTGCAGCTGTTCTCCAGCTAGTTTAACATGCAGCACCCATGAAAAAAGGATCTACGAGGTGTAGGCTGCCGTGACCTGGGCTCGCTGAGACTGACACAGCACAGAGCTGTTACCGTCTTTAGAATCTTCAGTTGTTTCCTTTCAGAGGAACTCTGAGCCCCACTTTAGCTCGGGGATGCAGGTGGAGGTGTGATGTAAATTTGTTGTTAATTAATGTCAACAATTAATATTACTGCTGAGTAATAAGAAGCTGTGATGTGTTGCTATAGGCGCTTCATGTATGCGTCAGTGTGGACCGATTAATATAAGTGTTTTCATTGTCAATGGATTTGTGACTAATATGGACAATAAAGTTATTCTAATTCTGATGTGACTGCCAGCAACTGAACGTTTTATAATAAAGCTAAAATATCTTTAATGTTACACCTGTGCGCACACCTGTACACACATACCTGTGCACACACACCTGTACACACACACACATATACACACCTGTACACTCACCTGACTTCTGCTCTCTCTCTGTGTCAGAGGGGTGTGGCAGAGATCAGGGAAATCCGTCAGTTTCATTTCACCGGTTGGCCTGATCATGGCGTCCCGCTTCATGCCACCGGGCTGCTCGGCTTCATCCGCCGCGTCAAGGCCAAAACCCCGCCGACCGCCGGCCCCACAGTGGTCCACTGCAGGTATGAGGGTGCTATGACTATTTAGGATAGAGAAACTTCTTCATGACTGCTGACATGACTGTGTGTGTGTGTGTGTGTGTGTGTCAGTGCGGGGGCGGGGCGTACAGGATGCTTCATAGTGATTGACATCATGCTGGACATGGCAGAGAGAGAGGGCGTGGTTGACATCTACAACTGTGTCCGAGAGCTGAGAGCACGAAGGGTTAACATGGTCCAGACTGAGGTGTATACACACTCACACACACACACACAGTGAAACACCTTCTAGCACCGCTCACATGTGTGCAGGTATTCTGACCTGCAGGTAAACACTCACCTGTTTTGCCTGATCACTAAAAACGTAAAGTTTAAAACTGCACATACTCAGTTACACCGCTTCATTAGTGTCTCTGGCTCCTCCCACCACACCAAAATGAAATTTCATGATCAAAGTTTCATCGATAATTCTTGCTCAGCTCCGGCTCTTCCTCACATCTTCATCACTGACTGACAGGAAGTGATAGAAATGGACGCCGCAACGACCTTTTCTAACTTTGAATGTCACTTGTCTGTTCTCCGGCCGCCGTGACATTAATCTTTTATGAAGTGACATTTCAGTGGCTTTCGTCAGTCAGAGCCGAGCGAATAGGAGGAGGAGTTATTTAAACAGTGTCTGACCGCCTTCCTCTGTCTACCAGGAGCAGTACGTCTTCATCCACGATGCCATTTTGGAGGCATGTCTGTGTGGCGACACGGCGATTCCAGCCAATCAGCTGCGGTCAGTTTATTATGAGATGAACCGATTGGATCCTCAGACCAATTCGAGTCAGATCAAAGAGGAGTTCAGGGTAAAGTGACAATCATTTTAATATTCTTCACGCTTCATTTAGAGCATGAACTTGCCAGTGTCCATGCTAACAGCTCACATTAGCTTTGATTATTTTAATGATTTATCGTCTGAGAGCACAGTGCTCACATGAACGTTGCCACTGCCTGACACAGTCGATGCGAATAAACGTGTGACTGGTTCAAGTTTGAACCCCCAACATGAACATGCTTGTGCCTCAGAGAGTCAACACCACTGATGTGCTTTTAATTATTCATGTAACAATTAAATGAATAATGAAATTGAGCAGTGCAGACAACTTCGTCAACTCAAATTCCACAGCTCTGAGTGATGACATCATCACGCAACAACCTCGTTCTGCTGGAGGTTTCATCCTGTTAAAAGGGAGTTTTTCCTTCCAGCTGTCACCAAGTGCTGCTCATAGGGGGTCTTCTGATTCTTTTCTCTGTGTTGTTGTAGCATCTTTATTAATCCCACATGGGAAACATTTGTGTTACAGCAGCATGATAGCGAGTAAAAATACACAATAATAAACAGCGTGGTTAAAATAAAAGTAAAAGTATTTATGATGAAAAAATATTACATGAGATCAACTCTCAAATAAACCCCAGAGGTTATTAAAAGAACATGTGTCAGGTGTGTGTCCTAGTACATGTGTATGTACTGACAGGTGTGTGTGTGTGTGTGTGTGTGTGCGTGTGTGTGTGCGTGTGTGCGCTCAGACGCTGAACATGGTGACGCCGACTCTGCGGGTGGAGGACTGCAGCATCGCTTTGCTGCCCAGAAACCATGAGAAGAACCGCTGCATGGACGTGCTGCCTCCAGACCGCTGCCTGCCCTTCCTCATCACCATTGACGGGGAGAGCTCCAACTATATCAACGCTGCGCTCATGGACGTATGTGAAACACACAGAAACACACACACAGTGGGTTTTATGAATGTGACTGCAGACTTGCAGCTTTAATTCGTAGCCTTTCTTCCACGATGAGTGAAGCAGATTAAAGATTGGGGGCTGATCCGGTAATTTCACTTCACTCGATCTGTCAATTTGGGCCCCAAAGAGATGCAAGTGCAGGTGAAGAAAAACATTAGGCTGAAAAGCAAAGTAAACCGATCAGAAACTCTAAGAGCGACCAGACCAGCTGTCAGGTTCATTGTTAAACAAATCATGCACTGAAGCGGAGAACACTCTGGAGAGCCGGACGGTCGTTCTGCCATTGTGCTGTCCTGCTGCCGGACTTTCACGCTAAAGTTCATAAATTCTGTGTGAAGCCTGTCAGGGTCAGATGTTTGCTCTGATATGGAGATGTGTTGGATTCTGTGTTATACTGGGAGCCCGTCATTTGGTGGTGCTGCTTGGTGTCAATGCAGCAGAAGCATCAACACACTCGGAGTGCAACGAGTCCTTCACACCGATGTCAGACATGCCTGAGGCAGCGACAGGGCCACTGCTTCAGAAACGCCATGAAAGTTTTTGAAATATCAAAAGTTACTCAACAGAGGTTTAAAGAGGTGAAGGAAGCGCACATTCAGCAATATGTGCTGAAAACACCGGCATGACTGTGTTCTAGCTAATAGTACAACGGTGATATCCACCCTGCTATGTTTGTGTGTGTGACATCATTTCCTACTATCTGACTGACCTCATATGGCTTGTCACACAGAGCTACAAGCAGCCATCGGCGTTCATCGTTACCCAGCATCCTTTGCCCAACACGGTGAAGGACTTCTGGCGCCTGGTCCTCGATTACCATTGCACATCCATCGTCATGCTGAATGATGTTGACCCCGCACAGGTGAACCTCCACCCACCCATACACACAGACACACACACATACAGAAACACACATCCACCTCCACGCACACACACACACGTATATAGACACATGCACGCACACAGACACACACATATACAGAAACACATAACACATATCCAGTTCCACGCACATGTACAGAAACACACACATCCACCTCCACACACATGCACATACATACATATACAGAAACACACACATCCACCTCCACACACACACATACATATACAGAAACACACACAGACACACACATACAGAAGCATACACAGACACCTCTACACACAGACACATGCGCGCGCACACACACACACACATATACAGACACACAATCGAAGGTTGATATATACATTAGAACAGGTGGTTGCAGATGACATCATAGCAAAGGTGCGTTTGGTAAGAGGGTGGTGTAAAAGTCATGAGATGATCAATAACTTCCTTTTGTGTGTGTGTGTGTGTGTGTGTGTGTGTGTGTGTGTGTGTGTGTGTGTGTGTGTGTGTGTCAGCGTGTGTGTGTGTGTGTGTGAGTGTGTGTGTGTGTGTGTGTGTGTGTGCTAA
>VURO01016199.1:22607-33687 GCA_015108175.1 Pelvicachromis taeniatus
TATATTTTTTTATATATTTAATTTTTATTTTTTATTGTTTGTGTTTTTTTGTTTGTGTTATTTTTTTTTTTTTTTATTGTGTTGATATTTTTTTTTTGTGTGTGTGTGTGTGTGTGTGTGTGTGTGTGTGTGTGTGTGTGTGTGTGTGTGTGTGTGTGTGTGTGTGTGTGTCAGCTGTGTCCTCAGTACTGGCCGGAGAACGGTCTCCATCGCCTGGGCTCGCTGCAGGTGGAGTTCGTGTCCGCTGACCTGGAGGAGGATGTCATCAGCCGAATCTTCAGGATCTACAACACAGCCAGGGTGCGCTTGTTTAACGCTTCAGGCGGGTTGTGGTTGTTTGACCTGCTCTCGACTTTCCACAGTTTTCAGCGCTCTTGGTCTGACGTGACACACATGTTACTTGCCATTACCATAGCAAGGACGACATAAAACATATGATATACAGTTTTACGTGATATGGCATGTCTGAGAGTGAGAGCCGAGTGTCTCCTCTGCTGATGGAGGAGCTTCAGCAGCTTCCATCAAAGCCCTGGGTAGCCCTTCAGCCCACGACTAAGGCTGTGATTCAGTTAGATTTGAATGAAAAATATAATCAACAAACTTGAGCCGAACCCACACTGTCGAGTCCAACCAGGCTACGAGGACGAGATGCTAGCAACTACATGTGAGACCCACATGTAGCTGCTAGCAGAGCTAGTGGCTGACCCTGACCTCAAACTCTGTGTGACAGGATGTGGTTACACGAAGCAGGACTTTGAGCAGCTGGTTGAAAACCTCGAACCGGTTCTGGAGTTAGCAGGTTACTTCACTTACTCTTAAACTGAAGTGTGAAGCAGGTTTAGATGCTTTTGTGTTTACATTTGGACCTCGGCCTCCAGCCCACAGGTCGCCCGTCACCAGGAGCAACGTATGTTTTGGGTCGTTGACGTGTTAGAAGTGATGACTCAGACCCAGTTTAGCCGCTGACTGCTTCAGGTCTTCATTCAGAATCTTCACATATCCTTCTTTCTTCATGATTCCTCCCACCCCAATGACATTCCCAGGTCCAGACACACAGACGTACTGTGCGCATGCATCAACCAGGCATACAGCCTGTTATAGTTGCTCCCTCTTTTTCTCTTTAGTTTAACTTTTTTCTTACTTATTTATTTGTTCTTTACTTGTATGAATTAGGGACTGAGAGCAACAGCTGCTCAGCTGACCGGAGTGAACGAGGGGGGACAAAGGGCTTCAGCGGATCGCACAAATATACAGGTGCCAGAGGATTTAAAAACCAGTAAAATTATTTTAAAATGGATCATAAATTCAATTGGATGCCAGTGTAGGGAGGCCAGAACCGGAGTAATATGCTCAAATTTCCTTTTACCAGTTAAAAACAGTGCAGCAACATTCTACACCAGTTGCAGGTGTGACAGAGTGCGCTGGCCAACCCCTATTCTAAGGGAGATGCAGTAATCCAAGCGTGAAGTTATAAAAAGTTATGACAGTTTCCAAATCAGGCCTGGAAAGAAAAGGCGTGACCTTCGACAGACATCTGAGGTGATAGAATGAAGATTTCACCACCCCATTTACGTGGCCATCAAAACTGAGTGCAGAGTCTATTTTTACCCCAAGATTAGTAATCGAGCTCTTCAGGTGAGGAGTCAGAGCAGCAAGGTCAACATCTGGGGTACCAGAGGAACGATTGGGACCGAATAAAATTGCTTCCGTTTTACGTTCATTAAACTTTTTTTAATTTAGAGCCATCCATGACTCGCTAAGACAATCAAGCAGGAGTCCAATCAAGGATCTATCAGAGTGACTGAAAGGTAGATAAAGCTGGCAATCATTAACATATAGATGAAATGAAATTTTGTGTTTTCTGAAGGTCACACCCAGTGGCAGGCGATACAATGAAAACAGTAGTGGCCCAAGAATAGATCCCTGCGGTACACCCCATGGCAGAGGGGCCACAGAGAATGACGCTGAACCCAACTTAACACAAAAACTCCTGTTAGAAATTCCTACACAATGCTGTAGTCAAGAGATCAGCAGATCATGATCCACTGTGTCGAATGCAGCAGTCATATCCAATAAAACAAGCACTACATGTTTACCACAGTCCGTTGCTACCAAAATGTCATTTATAACATTTATGAGAGCTGTCTCTGTGCTGTGAAATGGTCTAAAGCCAGACTGAAGAGTTTCAGAAATTTGAAAATCGTTTAGATTGTCCATCAGCTGAGTATGAACAATCTTTTCCAGTATCTTACTCAGAAAAGGAAGCTTAGAGATGGGTCTGAAGTTTGTCATAATTGAAATGTCTGAGCCTGGTTTCCTAAGTAAAGAATGGATAACTGCGTGCTTAAACTCACTTGGTACTTCACCTGACAAGAGGCTGATATTGATTATGTTCAGAATATGTAGTCCAATGATGGGAAACACCTTTTTGAGAAAACGGGGAGGAATTACATCATTTGGAGAACCACACGGTTTAGCATTTAACATGAACTTCTCTAGTTCAGGTAGAGCAATTTGTTGGAAAGAAATAAGCAAACTTGAACAGGAAACATGCACAACCGGATCAACAGAAGGTAATGTAGAATGTCTCAAACTGGCAATTTTATCCACAAAGAAGGTAAGAAACTTATTACACATAACCTTGGAAGACTGCAAGAGAACATTATCTTTTGCATTTAACACAGAATTTATGGTGTTATACAAAACACAAGCGTTATGTGAATTAACAGCAATGAGTTGAGAAAAATAGGAGTTTTGGGCGCTCTTTACTGCCCTCTGATAAGCTTTCCAGCTTGTCTTAAAAGCTTCCAGAGAGACGTGCAGCGTGTCATTTTTCCATCTCCTTTTCCATCTCCTACATTCTCTTCTGATGGCTCGAGTAAAATCAGTTAGTCAAGGACTGGCCTTGGGTTTACACTGTCTGAGTCTTAGAGGAGCAACAACATCAAGAACAGATTTACAGAGTCCAGATGAGAGAGTAATCCCTCTGAGGTGGACGACTCAGAGGGACAGGACACAAGTTGGTCAAACAGTGTAGAAAAATGTTTGGCAGTATCTGAGCTGAAGACATGGCAGCACCGGACAGGTGCAACCCATTTAACAATAGGACTAAGAGGAACAATGTCAAACAAAATGGGCATATGGTTGGAGAATACAGCATCCTCGACATGTAAGATACAGACCCATATGATAACACCAAGTCCAATGTGTGCCAAGTTCTTGAGTGGCACCTTTAACAGACTGAACAAGATTAAAAGAGTTCACTAAGTCGATGAAGTCCTTAGCCAGGGGCTTCCCTGGGAAACAGATGTGAATATTAAAATCACAGAGCAGCAGGATCTGGTCATACTGTAATGCACAGTCAGCAAGAAAGTCTAAAAACTCTGAAAAAATGTGTTATTATATCTAGGAGGCTGGTAGACTATTGCACACAGCAGTGAAGGCAAGTGGCCCAGTTCACACAAACACAGTTCAAAGCTAGTGTATCGTGTCTGTGAGGATAGCTGCTTAAAGTCAAAGTGTGCTTTAAAAACAACAGCTAACCCCCCTGCCATGACCAGAAGCATTCAGAGCGCTAAAATAAGCACAGCCAGCCGGCAGTAGATCAGCAAAAGCTCTTAACTCACCAGGTGAAGTCCAAGTTTCAGTCAAACGAGGAAATCCAATGCATGAAAATACATCCTTCAAAATGAAGGTCTTATTTGCCACCGAACTGGCATTTACTAAAACCCAACCTGAGGGGAGCTGGGTCGGAGGCTTCCGTGGTAGCGACTACCCGATCCAACCAGATTTGATCGATCCATTCCCCGCCAACGCAGATGCCGAAGAGGGAAGGATTTAAGCGAGCTCCTCTCAATAGAGCCAACAACGGAAACCAACCAGGAGTCCACAGGGTCCAGAGCATGCGATGGCACTAAGAGTTGTGGAAAAGATTACCGAATGGAGCGAAGATTGTGGGGAAGGTAAGAAATCCAGATTCTCAGCTTAGCGAGGCAACCTCCACGAGTACTCCATCTCCTGTGACGCTTCCGCATATCTGGTGGCAGTTATCCAAATGACAAGCAGTGAGTGACTAAGGACATCAAAGCCCCCTGACAAAAAGAGGGCTTTCAGAGGGGGAAATAAAGAGGAAGTGAGAACAGTTCAGGCGTTACTGTAGGACAAGATCAGAGAGGCTAAGGAGAATTACAGGAGAAAGCAGGCATGGAAACTCCAGCAGAACAGCACGAGAGAGGTGTGGAGTGGCATGAAGACCATCATTGGATTCAGGCCAACCAACAGCAGGTTAGCTGGGAGCGGTGAGGATAGAGCTAACAAGTTGAATGTATTCTTCAATAGATTCGACAGTGAAGTGAATGCTCCACCCCCCTGTAGGGGCCCTGACCTGCAATCAGCCTGAAATCTGGAGCCACACCACTGTGTCTCCGTCTCCACATTGCACTGTTTCCTCCTGTGAAAGTCCTGACACCCCTCCCCCACCTATCACTTTCACTCATGACCAGGTTCAGACGCAAATGAGGAGACTCCACTCAGGCATGTCTGCTGGACCAGACGGGGTGAGTCCCCGCATCCTCAAGGCTTGTGCCCCCCAGCTTTGTGGAGTCTTTCATAAACTGTTCATGTTGAGTCTGAGTCTTCAGAGGGTCCCAGTGCTGTGGAAGACAGCATGCTTAGTCCCTGTACCAAAGATGCCACATCCCAGTGGCTCCAGGATTACAGGCCTGTGGCACTGACTTCCCATGTCATGAAGACCCTGGAAAGACTCATCCTGGACCAGCTCCGACCCATAGTCAGACACCATCTGGATCCCCTTCAGTTTGCTTACCAGCCCTGCCTCAGAGCTGAGGACACCATCATCTGCCTGCTCAATTGTGTCTACACCCATCTGGACCAGCTGGCGAGCACTGTGAAGGTCATGTTTTTTTACTTTTCCATGCATTAAACACCATCCTGCCAAGCCTCCTGGGTGATAAGCTGACAGGGATGCAGGTGGATGCTGCTCTGGTGTCCTGGATTGTTGATTACCTGACAGGAAGACCACAATATGTGCGTGTTCAACATTGTGTGTCTGACAAGGTGATCAGCAACACAGGGGCACCACAAGAGACCGTCCTCTCCCCATTCCGCTTCACCCTCTACACCACAGACTTTAACCACTGCACAGAGACCTGCAATCTTCAGATGTTTTCTGATCAATCCTGTGGTGGTTGGAAGCATCAGTGAGGGTGATGAGACAGAGTACGGCTGTGATCGACTCCTTTTTCACGTGGTGCGAGCAGAATCATCTGCAGCTCAACCTGGCAAAAGACCAAGGAATTGATTGTGGACTTTAGGAAGACCAGGAAAACCTTGACCCCTGTTTCAATCCAGGGAGTCAATGTGGACATCGTGGAGGACTATAAATGCCTTGGAGTACACATAGACAATAAACTGTATAATAAATAAATAAACACACCACTGCACTTTACAGGAAGGACCAGAGTCGTTCCTATTTTCTGAGGTGGCTGAGGTCCTTCAACATCTGTTGGACAATGCTCAGGATTTTCTATGAGTCTGTTGTAGCCAGTGCTATCCTTTATGCTGTTGCATGCTGGGGCAGCAGGCTGAGGGTCGCAGATGCCAACAGACTAAATAAACTGATCTGCAAGGCCAGTAATGTTGTGGGGATGGAGCTGGACTCCCTTAGGGTGGTGCCTGAGAGGTGGATGTTGTCCAATGACAATGTTGGACAATACCTCCCACCCACTCCATGACGTGCTGGCTGAACGACGACCACTGAATGGCACAGGAAATCCTTCCTGCCCGTGGCCATCTCCCTGTACAACTCCTCCATCTAACACACTCTACACACACTGAAATAGTTACACCCTTTTTGCACACCCTCTTTTCTACTCTGTAATATTCTTGTCAATATTCTTGATATTTATTTATAATCACCTCTGTTAATCCTTGATATTTATAATTGAGGGATTTTTATATATTGTGCTATTTTTTAAATTGGTAAACTCTGTAACATATTGTATTGTTAAATAGTTTACTCTGTTACTGTTACTGTCTTGGAGCCGCTGTAACCCACATAAATTCCTTAGGGATTAATAAAGTATTCTGATTCTGATTCTGATTTTTAATCCAGACACCACTACAGTTATGTATGGAGGTAGCCCGGTTAACGTTATCTCAGATAAATGTCTAGTGGACTCAGGTGAGGTTCTGATGTGGGGCATCCTACCTGTACCATCGTGCTTGCTTTCAGGTTGAGTACCGGACCACGGCAGGCATGTTGATCGACACCACACCGGTTGATAAGCCCACTCATAAAATCGGACATCTGGACCCTGACACAGAGTACGAGATCAGTGTGCTCCTCACCAGGCCCCTGGAAGGAGGTACAGGGAACCCCGGACCACCGCTCAGAGCCAGGACCAAGTGTGCAGGTGAGTGAAAGTGAGGTCACATGGTCGAACCATGCAGCCAATCAGTGACGAGTGATTGCCAATCAGTGATTTCATTTAAGTTGCTTTTGTTTGGTTGAGACCCTTGGGTGATTGCTAGCAGCTAGCAGCTAACCGTGTGGCTCCACTCACACTGCTCTTATTAGGAGGTTAATGGCTGAGTCATTACTGTACCGTGCTAAGCTGCGTTAGCACTGAGCTCATCAGGTGGCTAATGGTTAACATTGAGCTCATTAAGACAGCCAGCTTGGTTAGCACCACACTTGTTAGCTCTTAATGGCTACCGCGTACACACTATGCCAGCAGTTAATCTTCTCAATGGACACCCCAACGTGTGTGTGTGTGTGTGTATGTTTGTGCAAACAAAGAACTGGATGTAATTTGCAATTAGCTTGCTAATTACACAGGTGCAGCCTTTTTATTGCTGCTGCAGTTTTGACTTCATCTTTGGAGTGTTTGCTTATTCCACACATTTCCACTGTCATGTTCCTATAAACATGTCTGTCTGCAGAACCCCCCCATTACACCCCCATTGCCCCCACCCTCAGAGGCGTCCTGTCACACTGAGCTGTGACGGCGAGGAGCAGGTTCATCCTTCAGTGTGTTTTTGAAGCCTGTATGTTTGCTGTGCTACACGGATGTGGATTCTTGCTGCACTTCTTGGTACAAACAGACTGAGAGCCTCTTATTCCTGGAGAAAAAATTAAAAACATGCTCCGCTGTCAAGTTCTGATGGTTCTGATGGCCGGATTGATTTTATTTGGGTCATTGAAGTTGTAATTGTTCTTGGTGAAATTCTAATGGTATGCAGTGAAGTTGAAATTAGCGTTTATAAAGCTCTGACAGCTTTTGCTGAGTTTTTAATGATCCCTGAAGAGGGTCTTTGTTCTAATGGTCTTTAAGAAAGCTCTAGTGGCACTTGGTGAAATGGTGATGGTGTGGATGAGGTCTGCTGGTCGTTGGTAGAGTTCTCACAGTCTGTATGAGGTTCTAATTGTCCTTGGTAGAGTTCTTACAGCTGTGAGAGTTTTATGGTTCCTCACTACATTCCCGATGACAAAACAAAGTGATTGTGTCAGTCTGTGTGATAACCTCCACCTCTCTGGGACTGTCAGCAGGCTAAAGTAAGCGCTCCTCTGAGATCGACAGTAGGAAACATGGAGAAACAAAAGATATGTTAAAAGTGTGTGTGTGTGTGTGTGTGTGTGTGTGTGTGTGTGTGTGTGTGTGTGTGTGTGTGTGTGTGTGAGATTGACAGCTCACAGACTGTTAGTGTTGTGACACACTCTCAACGTTCACTCTGATGGCACTCGTCTCTTTCTTCAACTCACTTTTATTTATTCATTTTAGTGCTGATCAATTATGAAGCAGCCTGCATGTGTGTGTGTCTTTAATAATGGATCAGTGTGTCCATCATACAAGCTTTAGGACTTAGAGCTCAGTGAGGCGACTCAGCGTGGTGGCAGATAAACAGGATTTTGTCATTTCACATTCTGCTTCATACACTCGTCTTCATCACTGATCAGTGCGACAAACTCTTCACGTTCCATCAGAATCAGTGAGCTGAACGTCCTCCTGTGATCTGCGCTGTATTCAATCAAACTTTATTCGTCCTCTGATGTATAAACTAAACTCTGATAAAGCTTCACTGATGTGACCATCATTTTATTTCAGTTCAGACTGTCCAGAGAACGATCATGAAGAACAAAAGAAACGTCACAGAATGAATAATATACAAATCTATCTTCTATGCTAACTAACTTTATTACATTTAATGATAAATGGACTGGTTCTTATATAGCTCTTTTCTACTCTATCTGAGCACTAAAAGCGCTTTACACGACATTCACCCATTCACACAAGCACTTTTTTTCTAAGCTGTTTCTTAACGCTTACTATCTAACATTCACACATGCATTCACACGCCGATGGATGCATTGGAGAGCAACAAGGTGTTAGTATCTTTCCCAAGGATATTTGACACGCAGATTGGAGCAGACTGGAATCGAACCGCAAACCTTCCAGTTAGTAGGTGGCCTGCCACCCCTATGTGTCCCATAGTCTATGTGTAGTCAGAGGTAAAAACTCCAGAACAATCAAACGATGAGAATGTGATTCAGACATTCTCATCGACATCACTGAATCCTGCCTTTCCCATCATGCACCTGGATACTCTGTAACCACAGACTCATCACACATCTATGCCCTGTGTGCTCACTCGTCTGTTTATTAATGAAAATCAGATGTTTGCAGCGCAGATGAGTCCTTTAAAGACAGAGGGAGGAAAGCTCTGAATGCAAATGCTGTGTGTCCTTTAGATTTCAACGGGTGGAGCCTCAAAATGAATCAATAACATCTCCAAATGTTTTCTCAGACATCCATTTGCTGGACAAGCAGCTGCACATGATCAGTATGTCTGAAGGCACGAGAAGTAAAAAGCCCAGGTGTCAGTATCAGAGCTGATCCTGAGAAGCTGCTGATAAATCGAATAAAACTGAAAATCTGCACGTTTGGCAGCACCAAAGATCAGAGCGAACCCAGAAACCGAGGAGAACCGAGCTAGAATCCTGCAGTTTATCAAAAGAGGAAGAGTTGAGCATTGGTCTTGAAATAAAAACCTTTGTGTGTGTGTGTTTACATCCATTAAAGTGTGTGTGCTGTTTGTTGAGGCTTTTAAAAAAATATCACATGAATATTTGACATTTTTCTCTTTCCACCTCAGATTTTCACGCTCTGCTCGGCTCTCCGATGTTTTAGTGCTTTTACTTCTGTGTCTGGTTTTCCGTCTTCTTCCTTCCGACTCCGAGGTTCCGGCGTCACAAGGTGTCCGCCGTCTAAAGTCGTTATCAGGCCTTCTGTTCAAACGCACAGTGGTGTTTTTGAGTAGCTTATCTGCATAGCATTTTAATTAAAAACTTTTAGATAACTTCTTTAGTATAATAGTATAATCTTCACTGTAGTGGCTGTAGCTCAGTTGGTAGAGCAGGTCAACTACTGAGTGGAAGGTTAGTGGTTCGATCCCTGACTCCACTATGCCAAATTGGCAATTGCATGCCAAATTGGGCAAGATACTAACCCCAAGTTGCTCTCTGATGCATCCATCGGAGTATGAATGTATGATAGAGCATTAAGTATAGAATATAGTGCTTGTATGAATGGGTGTGATTGGGTGAATGAGGTTGTTGCGCTTTGAGTACTCCGGGAGACTAGAAAAGCGCTATATAAGAATCAGTCAGTCCATTTCACGTGTTTCATCCACTCTCTGTGTACTCACTTGTTAATTCATTGCCAAAGTATTCACTCATTGTCTCTTTACTGTTTTGCTAGCTTAGCCTAGCTCGTAGCCAACTCGCTAGCAGCATGGCCTCTTCACCTGTCTCTCCTGCACTTTCCTGATCATTGTGTCAGATGTTTAGTTACTTCTCGGCCTCCTTTAGCAGTAATGATACCTGTAATAAATGTAGCTTATTTGTAGCTCTGGAGGCCAGGATCACTGAATTGGAGATTGGCTTCGCACCCTTGATACACCCGTAGCTAGCCAGGCCCCTGTAGCCGGTGCAGCCGAAAGTAGTATAGGCCCCGCTAGCTGTTACCCAGCAGGCCCCGAGCAGCCTGGGAAAGAGGAAGGCTGTGTGACAGTGAGGAGGAAGCATAGTGTTAAACTGAAGCCCCAGGTACCCCACCACCCTGTTCATGTGTCTAACCGGTTTTCCCCACTTTGCGACACACCCGCCAGGGATCAAATCAAATTGGCGATTATGTTCTGAGACATGTGAAGCTAGAGACATCAGCAACCATAGTCAATTGTCTTCCAGGGGCCAGAGCAGGCAACACTGAGGGAAATTTAAAACTGCTGGCTAAGGGTAAATGTAAATTCAGTAAAATTGTAATTCATGTTGGTAGTAATGACACCCGGTTATGTCAATCGGAGGTTACTAAAATTGATATTGAATTTGTGTGTAACTTTGCCAAAACAAAGTCGGACTCTGTAGTTTTCTCTGGTCCCCTCCCCAATCAGACCAGGAGTGACATGTTTAGCCGCATGTTCTCCTTAAATTGCTGGCTGTCTGAGTGGTGTCCAAAAAACGATGTGGGCTTCATAGATAATTGGGAAACTTTCTGGAGGAAACCTGGTCTTATTAGGAGAGACGGCATCCATCCCACTTTGGAAGGAGCAGCTCTCATTTCTAGAAATCTCACAAAATTTATAAAATTTCCCAAAGTGTGACTATCCAGAGTTGGGACCAGGAAGCAGAGTTGCAGTCTTACACACCTCTCTGCCCCTCCCCCCCCCCTTTTCCCCCCCCCCCCCAAAACCCCATCCCCTTGGTGACTGTGTCAGCTCCCAAACAAACAACAAACTAAAACTCAGCAAAAAACTACTTAAACTACTACTGCTTAAAGCAAGAACAATACAGTATCTACATCTGAACCAAAGAGTAACACAGTGAAATGTGGATTATTAAACATTAGGTCTCTCTCTTCCAAGTTTCTATTAGTACATGACTTAATAATTGATCAACAAATCAATTTACTCTGCCTTACAGAAACCTGGTTGCAGCAGGATGATTATGTTAGTTTAAATGAATCAACACCCCCGAGTCATTCTAATGATCAGAAACCTCAAA
>VURO01016210.1:0-10169 GCA_015108175.1 Pelvicachromis taeniatus
CCCCCGAACACGCAGTTCTACAGTATGGGGATATTTGAACCGAAAAGGAAGTGATTCAGTCTTTGCCGGCTTTTTAAGGTGGAAATGGCCGATCATAAAACGACCGTAAGTTTTCAACTTTTTTACTAACGCTGGTTTTTACCCTTTAATTCATCCAGACACCCCCCACGTAGACATACACTCAGAGATAAACACCCAACCTCCGTAAATGCAAAGCTAATTTAAGCTGCTTAGCAGTAACATATATCATTAGAGTCATCGATGCACCGAAAAATTAATCACTAGATTCATCGATTCGGAAAATAATCGTTTTGCCCAGCCCTAATTGAAATGCTCGAATGTTTAGCATTTTCTCAAAGAAGGAAATATCTTTTATGGCTTTGTAGTTTAGCTTTAACATGGGATATAGCTAGTTTGGTAAGGTATTATGACAGGTTAATATGAAGAGAGGAAATCTTACCATTTCAGTTCCAGTGACAACACCACAGCGTCACCGGTTCTCTAGCAACTGTGTTTGGGTTTATTTCACTCCAGTGACACGCATATTCAGTAATTTCATGGCCTAATTTCAAAAAGTTCTACTCTGATTGGTTCTCATCTTGGATACGTCACTTAATCACTCACATAAAACCATTTCTCAAGGCATACGTACACCTTAGAAAGGAATCCATGAAAAAACCCAATTCTCCATATTGCTCACGGGTAACGAGAAGCCTGCATCAAATTCTGCACCTACTGTTACTAATTACCATTTACATTCAGACTAAGAAAAAAAGAAAGAGAATCTGCCAGTAATGATGTCATTAACACTTAAAAGGAGATTCGCTGGCTGAGAGTTTGTGTAGGAAGCTTCACAAATAACTCAAAATCATGTCCCACTCTCAGGAGCGAATATTTTTATACCAATCAAACTTTCAGTTGAACTCTTCGGAGTGATTCAGGGATGCGTGTTAAATACGCTTCCTGAGCTCTACTGGCATGGAAACACTCTGAGTAACAGAGATAGAAAGCTTCTCTTGTAGATGCACAGCCCGATACTTCACCTACACCTACACCTGCAGTTTGGTTATGCTTTGTTTCTACAGTAGGATTACATTCACGCTACCAGGGTTGAGATCTGGTCCTGTTATAGAATAAATATAATATATCACTAAAAGCAGTCACAAACCTTGACCTGTGAGTCAATAAATTTTAAAAATGACAAAAGTAGGGCTGAGTACTGTGTAATAGAGTGTAAAAACTTAAAGCTGAATCCAAACTAATCTTGAAATCAAGTTAATTGAGTGTTGAATTCCAGCTGCAGCCTACCCAGTGTGCTCTGTAGGAAGCGCTACCACGCTAAATGTGCTCAGTCAATCAGCCAATCACAGGGAGATGAATGTATCAGGGCTTCATTACACCATATAACATGGATTACAGTTCAATTCAAGTCAAATCAATTTTATTTATATAGCGCCAAATCACAACAACAGTCGCCTCAAGGCGCTTTACATTGTAAGGTAGACCCTACAATAATACATCCAGTGAAAAAACCCAACAATCATATGACCCTGAGCAAGCACTTTGGCGACAGTGGGAAGGAAAAACTCTTTTTTAACAGGAAGAAACCTCCGGCAGAACCAGACTCAGGGAGGGGCGGCACCTCACTATAACCGAAGTGTCCACGCAGTTTTAGATTTGACATTTTCTGTTGGTTCTTTTGGTTTTCTCTTGGTTCCTGGGTTCAAAACCAGGACCTTCTTGCAAATTCTGATACATCCAAGTTTAATTCACACACGTCCATTAAATGTGTTTTGTTTACATGAACACACCTTTCATTAAAAATGATCATTCTCCTTCAGAAGTTGTTAGACATATGACCTGTATGTATAATATATACATATTTCTTTATTTTACATATTTCTGTTATGTTAGATTGTTTCTGTGCACTTCCTGCCTGCCATCCATCCATCCATCCATCCATCCATCCATCCATTACATTGGATTACTGCATTACAACAAATTCCTTGCCGTGCCCTTAATTAATTTAGAGGATGAGCAAAGTTTTAACATGTTATATATGTAAACATATTATGTAACATTTTAAAATGATGTGCAAAATATACTCTCTGATTGTTTCATTAAATCCACTGAAGACTGTAATTTACTTGGGCGACTGTATACTGGCCCCAGCATTGCAAACTGACCATGAGACGAAGCTGCTGTCCATCCACCAGTGCTGGCTCAGAATACAAGGCTCTCTCTGTTGGTTAGTTTACTGTGGAGAGAAGAAGAGGACAATCCCGTCAGTTTTCCACTAGATGTTTAGCCTTGAGTTTCTCTTTAAGAGAAGAGTTCTGAAAAAAATCATATTTCCCAGTCAGATGTTGTATGATAAAGGTGCCTGGCTAATGGTATCCCATATAATTATGATTATGATTAGCCTTCATACCTGTTCTTGCCTTAACTGACTAATTTTGAGCATTAAGGGAGAGTGAAAAAAGCTAGAGAACACTTTTAAACCCTTATTTTTTTTTCCACTCTAATAAAATGAAAATCTTGTATATTTTAGGGGATACTTTCAGGTACTTGCCACAACATGTTTGACTTGGCAGACTTTTTCTTCTCTTCCCGAAATAGGGCAGATTTTTGTCTCTGCCTGGAATTGAACCAGCAACCTTAAATGCCCTAACAACTACATCACAGGAGGGATCCCTCTTATATCAGCTTATTGTAGCCATGGTGTGGTTAAATGCTTGGCTGTGTCTAGTCACTAACTGTGTCTTGTTTTTTGCTTGCGACGCAACACCTCTTACATATCATACAGCTGTTTGATCCACTCCTATGCTGATTATTAAACTCATATTTGACTAGACACATCACAAGAGAATGAGCGATGAGGAACGTAAAACCCTCACAGTGCTGTGGCTTACAACATTGTGATCAACAATTACTATTGATCTAAAGGTACTGATCCTGTTGATGTTAAAACTCAAGCAACTATACATTAGTTTGTCTAATCGCTCAAAATGAACGGCTCTATTTGATGTAAAGGTTCCAGTTTCATCTGTCTTATATTCAAGCATAAACTGAAGCTTTTAATGTAAGCTGCTGGGCTACGCAGGGAGTATTTTTCAAGACATAACACACCAGGGACAGTTACATCAGACCCTGAGAATTGGTAAATGAAAAAATAGCCTGCTGCCTACTTGAAGCATTTATCATGTTTACTCTGTGGTGTTGAATAAGTGATTGAGCTTTAGGCGACTAAAGAAAAATGAAGATGACTATTAAAAACATTTCAAAAGGCAAATTTAAAGTGGTTTACTGCCTGGAGAGTTGAAAAAAATTGTGTCAAAACATTATGACTACCAAAACCTACTGTGCTATATATCAAAACAGGCCAGGCTCACTTAGGCATGGGCTGTTTGAGACCTCTAAAAGTCTTCTGTATTATTAAGGATCTACTTTAACAGCAGTTCCATTATGTCCTGTAAGCTGGGAGTATGAGCCACTGTGGACTTCAGCATCCCCCAACACCCTGTCACTTGTTTGTGGTGCCTACCCACTTGAACCTCTCTTAGTAGGCCCTTATCCCTGCTGCCTGTGAGCACCCCACAAGCCTTGCAGTTTGGCGCCAACCCAATCTTGTGGCTCATGTCAAGCTTACTTAGACCTTTGCACCTTCCCATTTGTCCACATCCAACAAGTTGTGCATGAGATTCAATTCCTCGGTTGCAAGAGGGCTCTTGAGGGAGAGTGGGTTGCCAAACTAATTGAAGGTCAGTGGTTTGATCCCCACCTCTTCTTTTTCATGTTTTGAGGAATCCTTGGGGAAGATACTGAACTCCAAATTGTCCCCTATGCTGTTATTGGTGTGTATGCATGTGAAATAGCTCTGAGTGGTCAGGAAGCCTTGAAAAGAGCTGTATAAATGCTATATATATACTTTCAACTCATCAAATACTCATGCTTTGTCAGGAACCCCTTCTTTTCATATTAAGGGGCATCCCCTTAGTGTTATTTTCTGATGCGTAGGTATACCCCTTAGTGTTGATTTTCAATACTATGTTGAATGCACATTGAAAGAAAAACTTTTCCCAGTTGGAACAAGATTTTTCAGCATTTCCATGGTCCTACAACACGCAATGAGCCCAATATTGAGGGACTCCACTAATGATCAGACTGCCCTCCACACTGAAAAAACAACACAAAACTGTATCCAGTTATATTCATCATCCTTTATAATCAATTTATTTGATGACCTGGGATTGAAATTGGATTAGCTATTCACTTCAGTTAAACATGTCTTTAAACAATGGTGTATTTATATACTGCTTTGTTTCTGTCTTTGACTTTGGCTAAATCCCTGCTGGTTGCACACTAGGGATCAGAAAGCTTTTGGACATATGAGACATCACTAGAACGACTTTATTTAATAATCGACTCTTCCGCGAGAGCTATTCATTCTTCTTTGTTTTGGAGTAACACAATACCGAGGTGAATAAATAAGAAGACACATGGGAGTCAGACAGTGGCTATAGCTTTCTGGCAAATTGGTAGTTAAATGAAAGTCAAAACAACATAATTGAAGTGGAAAAACTATAAATATGCTTGATAAATATTCTGACACTAGTCATTGTGTGAATATATCCTGTGCCGAATTTGAAAGTAAAGTATATGCTGCAGTGGGTATTAAATTATCTTTTTGAGGTTCACACTGCAGTTTTTCATCTTCAGGAATGCCTTGACTGACACAGACACAAAGCACACGCAGTCCCAAACCACAGCTTGATACAAGACAAAGAATGTGAGTTGCTAACGCTGTGACGAGGCAATAAGACAATCTTACCATTCTGAGGCTTCCATCTTTATTTTCAGCTTAACTGCAAGTTTATCTTGCACAAGACTTTTTCGCTTAGGAAAGGCTTTCAAGGAAAATGTGTGGAAAATGAATTTGTTTTGCTTCTATCGTGCAGTTGGATGGGAAGAAAAGTAACGTTAATGGAGCTTGAGCGAAGCCCGTGTCAAAAAAGTAAAGTTAGGTAGGTTTCTGCATTTTGAAACACCTAATCTGCGTTCTAATCATACAGATTTCTTGAGGTATTTTAGCATTTGAATTGCCATGCAAATGACTAACTTGGTGACATTTCTGCAGGCAAACAATGCGAACATTTCAGAGATAAGGCTCCAGACCGCAGACTGTTGCACTGAATTTCAAAATCTCTTTATATGCACACAGACACTCCAAAAATATTTGAGCATCTTATAAATGTTAATTCATACTTCGTCGAGGAGTGAGAGACAGGAGGAGGAAGGAGAGGCTGCAGACTGCAGAGAAGTAAAGGTGTTAATTACAACAGAGATGAGAACAAGGAAGGAGGAAGGAGAGGCAATGAGGGAGGAGATGCACATACTGCAACAAATGAGAGCAAAATGAAAGAAGAGCAAGATGAAGAATAGTTAAAAGACAAAAATAGATGTAATTGGAAAGTAGGGGTGAAGCCAGAAAATGGAAGAGAGAATAGAAAACATAATCAAAGCATGGCAAGTGTGCCTATAGGTCTACTAAATTAGTAAAGAGTGAAAGAGAGAGATAGATGATGTTATAATCAGTGGAAGACAGCGAGCAGGAAAAACAAAACCATTTATGAACTCAATATGAAGAGATTAAAGCCAAAGAAAAGAAAAAAATTATGTGAGATCGAGAGCGGCACTGCTCCTCTGGCAGCAGAGCCATGTCTCCCCGTCTCATTAGCCGTAGCTCTGTTGCTTAGGGGACCAAGTGGGCTGACTATCGCCACAACGATGGTTACCATTCCCGGCGGCAACAAATGTTGATTTTAATTAGAGACGACCTCTTTGTCACTCTACCAGACAGACACACACACACATTGACTGACCAGAAGAACTTGCTGGGATATTGAAGCAAGCATGCAGTCGTCCACTCAAACACCCCGCCTGTGTCTTCTGAGGAACAAATAACAGCGAGAGAGAGAGAGGAGGAGAGACAGATGAGCGGACAGCTGGTGGAGTGAGTCTGGGACAGGAGGGAGAGGAACTCGGATGGGCTCTGCACAACAGGACTGGTGAAGCCTTAGGCGTCCTGCTGTAGGACACTTTCATGCACTCAGTGTTTTATGTAATCAGGCAGCGTGCTGACTGGAGTGCAGTCGAACACAGCGAAACACAGTAGCAGACAGGTGTCCTTGACAGAGCTGCCCCAGGGGACCAGAGGGAGTCTTTTTTTTCTCCCACCGTGATATGACAAGAGACTAAAGAAGCAGCAGACATTGTTCATACATAGCTGAGGCCACGGTATGCACAGGAAAGAAGAAAGCTGCTAGACAGTCCATGTAATGTTTAAGATGCTTTCAAAAATAAGATGTGTCATTGCAAGTAATCACTGAAAATGGCACCATCAAAAAGTTGAGGGTACTGTGGTTATAATCCAGTTTTATATTTGCAAAACAAAACAGGGAAGGAAGGGAGTGTCTGCATAATAGAATCCAAGACGCTCCCTATCAGAGATATGAACAATGGTATAGCTGCTCTTTTCTGCTCTTTATTTGATTAACTTATTCCTCTTGACCCAACTCACATGCCCAACATTACAGTGGACACTGTCCTGAAATCTTTTTTTTTAAAAACGCAGATTTTATTTAATATATTATTAAGACAAAGAGGCTATAAGGTCTGGTGAAAACCATCTCCAAAGCTAACCCAGGCGTGCCTTGATGTAGACAATTAGTCCAGACGTGAGTCTTGCATTGCCGATGCAGAGAGAGAGTTACAGAGAGGCACTACACCATAAAATCCTCTCGGTGAATAGACACAGTTTAAACAGACAAACGCTAAATTACAAATATTAGCTCTGTGTTGTCTATATATACATTCGAACACTGAAACCAACCATGGGTTTAAAAACGGTTGCATTTTTTTTTCTATAAAAAGGCTAAGCTCCACTTTGCAAATTCATGAGCAATGTTACATGCAGTGTTGTTTTTTTCTTCTTTAGATCTCTGTGTACTCTTTAATTACTGTACATTCCAAGTTTAAATATATCACCATATTTACTGTAAATTACATGTGTGTTGCAACATTAAGTGGGTGAACGTAGCAAAAGGTCACTGAGAGGATTTACAGGATCGGACAAAGGACAAGGTCAAAGAGTCCCTTGTTCTTCTACAGGAACCTTCCTAACTGTGAAATGACCTGTTCTCTAAATGCTAAGGAAAACAGCTTCTTTGTGGAACAGGCAAATACTAATATGTTATGCATACCTCAAATAAGATGAGGACTTATTTTCATATGGTCATATAGGACTTAAAATATTAAGTATCAGTAAAAAGGATGGGGCAATGCTTTGCAATAAGACGGTTATCTTGTGCCTTTTTTAAAATAAAGAATTCAGTGTAGAAAATCTTTAAGGTGGGTTTTTAGATAAAGTGGTTTTTAGATTTTTAGATGGTATGTTTTTAGAACATGGCATACCTACTTAGTCGAAAGGCCGATTTACCTCTAAAACTGTCTCATTTCATATTGCTTTGCACTTGACAAAAGGCCACTCTAGTGACCATTCCAGACTGTGGTTGTATTAAGTAACCATCTAAAATATTTCAGACTTCATCAGATTTCAGACCAGTTTAGCTCTGTACTTGTGCAGTCTGTGTCACTAACAGTTATTTCATCTGTCATTGCTGATTTAGTTCTGGCTGCAACATTACCATTAGTCTCTTTCTGTGTGCCCATCCTATAAGTCCAATCAGAGTCTCTTAACACTGTGGCTGTCTTTTATCCTGTCTTCCTTCTCTCACCCAACAGGTCAGGGCAGATGGCCGCCCCTCCCTGAGCCTGGTTCTGCCGGAGGTTTCTTCCTGTTAAAAGGGAGTTTTTTCTTCCCGTTGTCGCCAAAGTGCTTGCTCATAGGAGGTCATATGATTGTTGGGTTTTTCTCTATATGTATTATTGTAGGTTCTACCTTACAATATGACTGCTGATGACTGTTGTTGTGGTTTGGCGCTGTATAAATAAAATTGAATTGAATTGTTCCAAAGCATATACAATAAACAATAAACAATAAAGGCAAAGTTACTTGAAGGCGGAATCAAAATATTACTTTTGTAGAAACCTACTTTGTGTGAAGTGATTGTAGCAAATAAGTACAGATTGCTGTTGAGATTGGCTTATTTGGACCATGATTTGATGGTCTCAACTTGTTGTATCTCTTACAGTGAAAAGCAGTAGGTTTCCTTTGGTGCGTGTGCACATGTGTATGAATGTGAGTGTATTTCCTGAGGAAATGGGTGTATTCCAGGGTACTAAGCTTCTCTCACATCAGACAGCTTACCCTGGAGGAACACAGCACTTCTTATCAGGTACAAAGCTGAAATCACCTCCAGGGAAAAAGACCATCCAGTACAATGTGAATCCACAGCTTCAAAAGGGCAAATGGATAAGGAAAAGTGAAGTCAGGCACAAGAAAATTTCTACAAGACAGTGCATTAACGCCACATAGCTTCTAAAGTGGGAGACCATCAAAAGATGTGGAAACATATTTGCACATCAGTGTGGTGATTTCATGTGTTGCTGGAATTGGGCTAATTTTCATGTTTGTTGTATCAAGATTTTTATGCGCCTTCGGGGAAGTAAAGTAAATACCATAGCAACCATTCTTGTTTCCGATGTCCTCTTCAAAGAAAAACTGTCAAATCAAAAGTTCAGCCCATCATTTTTGCAGTTCCATAAAATGTTTTTGTTGCTAAGCAACAAAGGTAGATGATGCGTATGCTAGCCAACATTAAGACATTTTTTGATCCGAGAGAAATGTTGACTTGCTTGGGTAACAGGGTTTATATTTGGCATGCTATATATATAGTTAAAGAAAAGAACCACCTAATTTGATTGTTTTGCTATTCGGGATAGACTCTGTTCCTCTCTGTTCACTGTAACTATACAAACTTGGATTAAAATGCAAAATCTTATGGTATTCCTGTTTCTTTATATAACAGGCGATATAATATATCTTTAGTGATCTGTAAGATCACATTAGTTGATGACACAGCCCACCATTTTAAAGGATACATAAAACAAATTCATTGCTCTCACTGCTTTGGGAGCAGTGGAAAAGGTTAGCACACCTTGTCCTTTCTTCATCTTTCTGTGTATCAGTGAGGAGTTTTTTTTATCTTTCCCACTTTTTGTTTTACTTTTTCACATTGTTTCCAATGAGAAAAAAAGAGAAAAAAAGAGAAAAATAAAAAATCTGAATTAGCACAGATCATCTAGTTCCTCTAGAAATAAAAACTACATTTAAAGTGGTTTTCAATAAATTCATATTGACTTTATTAAACGACACAACTGACTACTTAGTTATTATAAAAACATTATGGGACTTTTGAGTGTGGAACAGATGGTGAACCATGAGAAATATGTGTTGTCTACAGTATAGTCTGTAAGAATGCACAATGTTCAGCCAATTATTGGACCTCAAGGTAATTATGTCTACCTTTCCAAAGGCTAAAAAGGCATATATGTTATCAAGCAGTAAAAGCCACATGTTTGAGTTTTTTTTAATGATAACTGCTTGAAAATATTTTTTCTAGATTTAAGTCTGGAGACCTTCTGTGTTTGTCTAAATACAAACAGACGTTAGACAAATAACGGGTTTTAAGATGTAAAGTTTAAACGATCTTTTAAGTTAAAAAAAAACATTGGTATGACAGGGGTGAGCTTCCTCCCTGCTTGGCAGGTTTTTGCTGGGTGCAATGGTTTTCTTCTGAAGATTAACAAGTGATTTTAAATTGGCTTAAGGTGTGGGTGGGTGCTCTGAGTTTTCATAAAAACTAGAAAACACCAGTTTGTGTCTATGTGAATGAAAAAAAAACATTAAAAAAATATGTTTTTATATTTTATTATTTCATATTTTACAATATGCTCATTTCGTAAATAATAACCTACAAAATTCACAAATGGGCTAAATAAGGAAAAATACTGCCAGAGTACATTGGCTCTAAGGCTGGATCACTGATAATCTGTTGCACCCCTAAAACGTGCAATACGGTACTCTGATAGACATAACGAGAAAGGAATGTGAACGTCACTTCATGTGATTTATTTTATGATGTTACAAAACAATCTTATGTCATCTGTGCTTTTTACACCTTACATAGATGTCATTAATCATTCAT
>VURO01016217.1:1849-33400 GCA_015108175.1 Pelvicachromis taeniatus
CTGTACAAAGAAACATGTAAAGAAGTCTCTGTTACTGTCTCCTCTCAGTCTACCTTGCTCGACGGGTAGGAAGATCCAGGATGGCTTACAATATCTTACCTCCTGTTGTCACTGGACCTCCAGAATTTGAGAGGACCTTCCGAGCACAGTAAGAAGACCTGATTGTAATGCTATAGTCAAACAAACACAACAGTTAGATGAATCACTTAACCACTTTACTGAAATGGGCCACTCTTAATAATGAGAAAAGTGATTAAGACACAGTGAAAGGTTTACAGTGAGTTGAGGCTGGACAAGAGAAAAGGACTTGTATTGATTACCTAGGCAGAGATTGAGCTGAAAAGGATGTGCGGCAGTTTAGAGTGTTTAAGAAAAGAGATGGAAATCTACTAACAAGTGAAGGGATTGTGTTGAGAAAAATCAAAGGAGTACTTTGTGTAACTGATGAATGAAGAAAAGGAGAGAGAGAAGCATTAGATGAAGAAACATGGGTGAATCAGGAAGTGCAGAGGCACAGTAGGGAGGAAGTGAGGACAGCTATGAAGAGGAGTGGAACGGCAGTTAGTCCAGATGACATACCTGTGGAGGTAAGATGATTACAGACTGATCTGATATCTTTTGAAACTGGTTATTCTTGAAACTAGTAGTCTGATTACAGAGTGACATGGGAGAGGGGGCAGTTTACTTTATCAGTGAGCAGCAGTGTGGTGGAAGGAGTTACCTATATGATCTGCAGTGAGAGCAGGGACCAGGTGAAGATCCAAGGATGTCCTAACATTACCTGTGTTCGTTCTCAGTCAGAACTGTGTGGAGTTCTACCCCCTCTTCCTGGTGTTGCTGTGGACCTGCGGTACCTTCTTCAGTGAGGTGATTGCAGCTGCAGGAGGGCTGGTGTACATGGTCGCTCGACAGATGTATTTCAGCGGATATGTCACATCCACCAAGAAAAGGTCATTCATGATACTAAATAACCAAATACTTAAAAGCACACAATGGCAACACTGACCTTATCTGATGTGTGACCTTTTGCAGCACGCTGACTGAGTACTTTCTGGTTTGCAGGTTACCTGGCTTTATTCTGAGTGTGGTTGTCCTCGGCATTCTGTCTCTGCTGGGTTTGATTGGAGTACTGCGTGGAATACTATACAAATACTCTCTTATCTAACTTTGAAAAATGTCATCAAACTGTACAAACAAAGTTATTTGCATTTGGCAGAAGTTTAAAAAATATATTTCCCAATGTTCATATTTTCAATTCTTTAGTTTAGAGTAGGTTTACTTGTTCACTTGTTGTTGTCGTTTTTTATTGGTTTCAGTGTTCGATTCAATCTGGGAACAAAGGCATATAATAGTATAATGTGTATGTTATATTTAACTGTGTGACAGTGGCTGTATAGCTTATCTAAAACAACATTTTCCAAAATTCTAAAAAGGAGCGGCTTCAAGCAATTTAGCTTCAAGTGTGCAACACCTTAAGTGTGATTTACGGTAAGAACTGTGGCACAATGAAATAACTGCAAACAGCGAAAAAACGAACAAAAACGATGAACTATTCTGATGTCTTTCTGTTGTTTGTCCTAGCGAGTTGTACATCGCCTTCTGGCGGCTGTGAGGTGTAATTTGCCTGATAATAACCAACGAAATTTAGCACTGCTGTGAATCAAGCAGTGCTAAATTACGCTAGTGTTTAATTTTCCTCTCGATATTTATCGCGGCAACGTTTGGTTTTCACGTCGCCGGGTATGGGTCCTTTCATTTTACAGCTTGTACTTAACTACGTGTGGCAGCTCATTTTAAACAGCATCCGGCTAACGGCTATTAGCATAGCAGCAGCTAGTTAGCGGCACACAGTTAGCACGGTGTGGTTTACTCTCGCCAGCTGGTCTCTTTGACCGGTTTTAAAAATACCCGTGGGTCACGTGACCTTTAGAGGGGTCAGACGCTAGTCTAACCTGTGGTTTTAGGGTTTAGCTGTTAGCATTATCAACGCTGTTGTAGGTTAATAAATTTGTGAGGTACTGTCTCTCAGTCACGACGCTGCACTCGTGTGTTGAGAATAATACTCTTGTTAAAATGTGTTATTATTATGGGTGTAGCAAAAATAATGATTAAAAAAAATTGCGTGTACTGCATGACAACAAAATGTAAGCGTTTACTGCCGAGTGACAGCAGACGCAAGTGACCACAACAGTTCTGGTAAACAGCATTTCATCCTGTTGTGTAACATAAGTGTGAAAAGCTGTACAGTCGTTTTCAAGCAAGCGTAGCTTTTGGCTACGAACATAGTGGATAACCTAACTTACAAATATTGAACTGTCAAATGTTCCCGCAGTGTTCCCGAGAGTCGCAGCCCTGCATTCCAAAAAGGAAGACGAGTACTTCACCATGAGCTCAGATGATGGTGAGACAACACACACACACCTCCACAGTGTGCATGTCACTCATTCCTCTGTGCTTGACGGCTCTGTTCGCCTGCTGCAGGTGACATGGAAAACCAGGCTGAGCTGGAAGAGAAGACCAGGCTCATCAATCAGGTGTTGGAGCTTCAGCACACTTTAGAGGGTAGGCACGTGCAGCCTCACAGCTTTTACTTGCTAAAATGGAAAATGTATGTAAGATTTAATTGAGCAGAAATCAAAACTGTAAGGTTTATTGTGGGGTGGCTTGTGTTGGACTGCAGCTCCACACACAGCTCTCCAGCTTCATGTCCCATTGTGACTGCATTCACATTGTTGTTGCTCCTAAATTTACGCACTGCAGATGGGCTTTCAGTGGAAAACATCAAACTATTGAGTTCTCTGTGTGAATGTTACTCATAAACGTGTCTGTACGAGCAGACTGTTCATAGACTGATGACACACGGGAACACTGCATCACTCAGAGTGGATTTGAGCTCTTTAGCTTCATTCCTTCTTAAACCTGTTGAACTCTATACGTCTGGCTGATTCTCATTCTGAGAGTTCTGGATAGATTCACTCTCCCTCTTTAACTGACAGAAAGCTGTTTCAAGACTGTAATGACTTTTCAGACGGATGCTTTTCATCACAATCTGAACCAAAAGTGTTAACTTTAATTTGAATGACACAGGACGGTTCAGAAACGGCTCAATTTGATGTGTGGCAAATAGGTTTTCACAGCAAGTACATGATGCATATGTGGTCATAGACAAGGTCCCAAAAATTGTATTTCGCCTGAAGCTTTGCTTATATTTAATGCAGTTTAAGCAAGTAACTAAATAGTGAATAGTGAATGACTTAAGGTCAGAAAAGAAGCATTTTGCACTGTGTTTGAACAACACTGAGGCAAGGTGACTTCGACCTAACCGTACAGTCTCTGCAGTGTGGACAAAGCAATTGGTGTTTCATGCCAAGTCAGTGGTCAGTGGTGGCTTTAGTGATTGTCTTACTTTCCTGATCAATTAAAATCTTCTTCTTATTGTTAAATATAATATCCCCTGCTATGATTTGATCTCCACATGTAACCAGCAACACTGAGATGTGTTGTGTGAACACATTTATTTTATGTGTTTGGGGAGTGGAAAGATCAGGAGATATGACAGAAATGAAGGAAACACAGAATATGTCCACCTGATATAACAGTGTTTACTGAACCATGAATGAGCTATAAATATTTTTTTTAAATGGCATCTAGTTTAAGCTATATGACTAAGTTAAAGTTTCCATCCATAGTCCATGTAGTTTCCACATTCCTGTATGGCTGACTGATGTTTTTGTTTGTTTCAGACCTGTCGGCCCGAGTGGATGCTGTAAAGGAAGAGAACCTGAAGCTGAAGTCGGAGAACCAGGTTCTGGGTCAGTACATTGAGAACCTGATGTCAGCTTCTAGTGTCTTTCAGACCACTGACACCAAGAGCAAACGAAAGTAAGGAGACCTTCAGAGAGGCTTGACCTAAATCCACCCTTCCACCTTCCCTTAACAGAGCCCAGACTGGACCAGAGGACTGGACTCACGGACCCTTTAATACTGTTGAAACCTAAAACTCGTTTCTGTCTCTAACATGTGTAAATAAGGGAATTTGTTGTTTTTGTAATGTGGCCACAGTGGCCACTGTTGCATTCATCAAAACGGAGTGTATAGAGGGGAAAAAAGAAAGTGAGACCTGATCCGGAGCGGCACATTAATATTAAAGCTAACTCATGAGCAGACACGCTTCAGCTCTGTGTAAGGTAGGACAGCTGGCCTGAAACCTCTTCTTATATCTGAGTGCCTGAAATCTGTGCGAGTCAGACCTACGGAAGGAAAAAAGGCTTTGCTGTTTTTCCAACTTAATGAGACTTATTTCATAAGTACAGTTCTGTCAAAAGGTCTTTACCACTTTCCTAATTTCTTTTTTCTTTGCATATTAGTTATGCTTAAACGTTACACATTATCAAACAAATTTGTACAAATTACACTTTGTTGAAATTCTTAAAATGCAGTTTTTAAATGATTATTACACGTGTTAAAGCTATCAAAACCTTTATGTGGAAAAGGTAATCCAGACTTAATCAGATTGAGTGATGTGAGAGACTCATTGACAGTTACCACAAATGATCGATAGCAGTTTTTGCACAGTTATTAGGTCTTTGGGGTAAAAACAATAGGCAGGGACAGAAAGGTATGTTTGGATAGTTTATTTCATTTAAATAATCAAATCATCATTTAAAAGCTACATTTTAGATTTGCTCCGGATGTAAGTGTGACAAATATGTAAAAGAATAAGACCTGAGGAAGTGGGAGGAATACTTTTACACAACGCTGTAAATCCCATTTGTTCTTCTGGAATATCCAAATGATGAGATGCGATTCAAGCAGCTCTCACCTGCTTAACTGTACACCAACTCTGTGGACATCACAGTTAGTCAGTTCAGCTATGTTTGCAGACTCGTGGCACACAAAACAGGAAAGCAGTGAGATAGCTGGAACTAAACTTTTCTGAAATACTGTTGATGTAAACAAAAGAAACCAGACCTAATCGATGTGTAAGATGGGCTTTGTGTTTAAGCGAGGATGAGTGCTTTGAGTTTCAGAAAAGGCATCTGGTAGTGAGATGTAAGAGCTCTTACACTGGCACTTTGTGTGTGAGCTCAGTTCATCCTCTGAAACAAGCTGTTTGAACTCTTGGTTAGGTTTCTACCTTCAGGAAGCCTGCCGAAGGGCAGCACACAGTTGTTGTGAACTGTACTGCATGTACTTTTGTGAGTGAATAAATAAATAATGGGTTGATTTTATATGACATTCCTGTCAATGTGACACAAAAGTCTCAATTTTGCCATATATTCCTTGAGTGCTTACAGGTGCAAATCAGCCGAAACGAGAATATTAGATTAGCTTCCAGTCAGTTTGGTTAGTGTTACACCTCCTGCAGATCTTCTGATACACAGAAAGGCGTCACTGAAGAACTGAAATTGGACTGAAATTGTCACAGTTCAGATGATGCTTTGAAAGTACCGGTGGACGTTACTGCTCCTGAATGCTGCACACAGTCCTTAAACACAAAAAGAAAACTTCCACACCACAGATGCTGCAGAGTTGGAAGTCTTTACAGTAAATTCTGTCTTCTACTCTCGATATTGCTCATGTGTTCCACTGATTGTTGGAGGTCCAAAATGGGTTTGAAACACCTTGTTTTAATTCCTGAGTCAGTATTGCTGATATTACTACAGCTCCAGTAGACCTTAGAATGGCTAGTTTTGTTCCAAACTCTTGGTCTTTGTCATTTCAGCGTAACGTCACTTTCTCTTTTGTTGCTGCTTATCTCAGGTGGGGATTAAACAACACTACTGGCACTGTTTGAGTTCACAGCTAAAACCATGATGTGTCATTTTGATTTGAGCCTGTGTGCGCTTCATGGACATTCTTCTCTACCTGACACTGACTGATGAAGCTTCTCTTTAACCGTGTTGTATATTGTTTACATTTTGTTCGATTGCCAGTTTGACTTGGCAGGTCTTAGTTAAATAAAGTTATGAGTTTTTGATGATGTTTCTAAGTGATATTTGTTGAGCTAACAATCTCTTTGTTTTTATATTTGTTGCTCACGGGGTCAACTAAAGGTGCTCACCAGGACTCAGTACCACCCATTATGCATTGCTAGTATATGAATAAGAACACACAGAAAGAAACAATTTTGGCACACACAACTATATAGTAGTAAGAATAAGAATAGGTGATGTATTTTAGCATCAGGGTTCTAGTAACAAAATGCAATTTAAAATAGTTTCTTTGCTACAGTGTTATTTGTAGAGAACACTGGATCATCTTTTGGGGTTGGTGCTTTTTTCATGCTTGAATGGTTCATAGATTAATGCTAAGTGGCTTAACAAACAAAAGATTCCTCTGGAAATGGTCAGTTACAAGGACTAGAGTGAAAATGAGTAGAAAGTGAAGCCACTATCCAAAGAAAGGCCCTCAGAAAGCCTGGAGAACTACTGCTCGAGACCAAACAAATCACAGGAAATTCTGGTTCACTGGAAGCAAAAGATTAAGAAATTAGAGGCAGCTCAGGGTTTTTGCACAGCACTCGCCATCAAATCCCATGAAAAGAGTGCTGACATTGTGTTTATCCCATTTTAGCCACGTAAAATGAAAACAGCTGGCAAATGCAGATTTGAATGTAAAAATATCTTGCTCAGTTATGAGGACAAAGTATATTTTATGAGTGGTGCTCTAGCATCATTGAGTCAGAAACTACATAGTGTGTGTATAGGTCTCTTAGTGAACTGATGCAGCTGCAGCGTGGCTACCTTCTGTGCATCATATAGCATCAGACTGTGGATACACACACACACACACACACATAACTTTACAATCCTCTGCATTCTTCGATGGATTTTGTTTGCGTCAAGTAAAATATAGAGTGCACCACACTTTGACAGCCTATAGAAATGGCCTATATCAGATGCATGATCACATGAAACTTGAGAACCTGACCAATTGTTTGAGCATCAAACCAAAGAATGCTGTCACTGCAGGGGATTATTTGGACTTTGAAAAACCTGTTTTGCAGGGGTTTTTTTATTAATGTAAATGTGCGAAACAAAACAAAGCTGAAATGAAATTTTCACAAGACAACTTGATACCAGATATATTTATTTGTAACAAAAATAGAATAGTGCAGTAAATTACTCACTGAATAGCTTTGGCGCTACATCAGTAACACGTTTGGGTGGAGTGAATTTAAGCAGCTAATATCAGCCACCACTGTGGCTAACTTGGTCACTTCCATCCATCATTATTCATATAACCCGTCAGTTTGGGCACATGTAAGCCTTCTATTGAACGTCCATGTAGACAAAGTCTTTGTCCAGCAGGTGGAGCACTAGTCAGAGTTTCTTTGTGGTCTTCAAACTTTAATGAGTATCTGAGACAGAAAAAAAGAGTGAGTGTTAAGCAAACCACACACAACATCGACTGACACCACCACCTGTCACTTCCTGGCTTATTGTTTAGGTTAACAAATAGCACAAAGAAAAACAGCTTTGTAGATTTTCACAGACCAAGTTATTGCAGGTACAAACTGCACGTATGCATATACAGTTTGTAGCTGCAATACATATATCATATGCAGTATGCATATGATATATGTGCTGTTGGAACAACTTGGTGCACCTCAGAATAACTTCAATTGGACTAGATGCTGTGTGACTAAGCACTGTGTCTGCATGTCACCACAAGCCCGTGTGTGAAAGGAAAAGTGGAGCTCGTTGAGGGGCGTTTGTCATAATGACTTCTTTCTATTATTTCTGTTCTTTCCGGTCTGACCTCATACTTGTCATAGGAAGAGTAAGAGGTCAGACCAGTTGTATGACATGCTTCATGTGTCTGTTTTTCTATCTGATCTGGTTTTAATGAATATTCCTGTTTGATTGGTCTAAAACCACAAGATTGGGTCTTTCCTTGTACTTCGGTGCATTCTGTGGGGGTGGGGGGTGTAGTCATATGTGAAGTGGCTGGATCAGAGCTTCTCTGTTGGAAAATGCTGGATTGCTTGCTTTAGGTATGTGAGATTGTGAAACATCAGCAGTGACACAGTTGTTGCACTGGCAAAGCAATACTCGCCTGTCACAGTCTGTCCAAATGCTGCACGGAGGTGAAAGTTAAACTGCTACTACTTTATCAAAAGTAGCCAGATGTGGTGACAAAGGGGTAGACCAGATACTGATGAAACCCTGAAACCGTTGCATCTAGAGCATGTGGCTTAATCTGCTAGCACTACCTTGACCTTTTTCTTGTCTAAACAACTGCCTGTGCACATTTTCAGTTGATTAGATTTTTTTGCATTTCTTTTTTGACTTGTTCATTTACAGAAGATTGTTTTTAAGTGCATAAAAACAACTTAACACAAGTATTTGGGTCAGACCTCACTCAGCAGAGCCCAGACATCAGAGTCAGAGTGGACCACCAGGCGCAGTGCAGAGACTGGCTGCAGCGCTGCTTCAATTGGTCCTTCAGCTAATCCATTCACAAATTCACCTGGAAAAAGGAAACACACAGCAGTTTTGTTTGTTTGTTTGTTTGTTTGTTTGTTTGTTTGTTTGTTTGTGTGTGTGTGTGTGTGTGTGTGTGTGTGTGTGTGTGTGTGTGTGTGTGTGTGTGTGTGTGTGTGTGTGCACCACTCAGGCATCACAGCAGAGGTTCAAAGCACCAGCTACTGGTTAATAGAGGAGTACACCAGGCAGACAAACCTGAGCAGTGTCTAACTGTACAATAATATTTCCCTTTTGGGATAATGAACAGATCCTTCATCCTTGGCCATACAATGGATCACAATAAAACATGTTGGCATGCTTTTCCTTGTTCATTATTTTTAACACAGCTGGCTGATGAATAACTTCAACTGTTCCCAAAATGTTTGCTTTGTGGTTGTGTGATTTCTGCTGACTGTACAATGAATTAGTATTTTAGACTTATTTTTTGAGACTTGCTCGTACATGATGGAAACTGCTTACTTTGTGTTATGTACTTACCAAGAACGATGAAGCCATTGCCCGACTTTCTGTAATGAGGACTGACCAGTTTGTGTCTCGCCAGAACCTGAGAGAAGAAAACAAGTACCTCAGGTGTAAAAGACAAAAACACTGACGTCTGCCTATCATTTGGATTTCAGCATGATCCTTAGGACACAGCAGGAGCTGTGGTATTCCCCACAGAAACGGATATTTAATTCAATTCAATTGTATTTATATAGCCAAATCACAACAACAGTCGCCTCAAGGCGCTTTACATTGTAAGGTAGACCCTACAAAAATACATACAGTGAAAAACCCAACAATCATATGACCCCCTATGAGCAAGCACTTTGGTGACAGTGGGAAGGAAGAACTCTTTTAACAGGAAGAAACCTCCGGCAGAACCAGGCTCAGGGAGGGGCGGCCATCTGCTGCGACTGGTTGGGGTGAAAGAAGGAAGACAGGATATGGAACTGCCTGATTATATTTTTTAAAAGTGTGCCAAAGACAAACGTCAGACCTTAGTGGTTCCAGACCAGCTACATCTATATACAACCTTCTGCATTTCTACATGTTTACTGGATGGTTCTCTTTTTTTTTTTTTTTCTGGTAATGCGGAGCCTCAGGAGGTAGAGAGGGTTGTCTGCTGATCGGAGGGTTGATGGTAGCCTTGGACAAGACACTGAACACTGAGTTACCCCAGATACAACCATCAGAGCTTGAGGATGTGAATGTTAATTTTAAGCGCTTGGGCAGAGAAAAAACAACAACAACAATAATAAAATGCAGAAACCACAACTCATCTGTCATACCCACATCAATGCTTTGATCACACCACTTCACTTGGAACCAGTTTGATCTCTGCCACCATAAGGTGTGCAATACCACATTTCATATTCAGTATCTTAAAATAAGCCTTAACAGACCAGGGAATATTTTCACTGCTATCATTGAATGTATTCAGGTCAAACTGAAACTCCAGGCTGCTGTGTGGTTAGTAAACCCTGGTGCTGTCTGTCACACAAAGACAGTGTGCTAAGTAAACATGTAAGCTCACAGCATACAGACCACTCTGGACCCCTCTGCTGTCAATGTAATGTAAGGTAATGCTGTCATTGTTTATGGAACAATTATGAACTTGTACAATTACTTAAAGACCATACGTGCTTGCCTTTTTGGTTTTGCCTTTTGGTTTTTATGAAATACTATTTTCTCAGTCCTATCAGTACATGTAGTCAGAGTCAAAGAATAATAGAAGGGAAGAAATCAGGAGATTATAAGTCATCATTTGAAAGTGTAAACTTAGTACAAGCGCTAGTACTATCTCCAAATCGAAGGTCAAGGTCCATATAGAGGAGGGTGTCAAACACAGGCTACGAAATGGGTGTGCCCAGAAGACGACACCACAAGAAGACCGTTTTCCTCACCCTGTCAGCATTTCAGAAGCGTAGGCAGTCTTCTACAGATTAAGTCAGTTTTAAGTTGAGGCTTGCAGGAGGATATGCCTGACAGCTCTCTACCCATTCAATCCAGAATAGACTGCACACAGTTAATCTCTGGTGTCACAGGGCTGCCAGGATGCCTGACTGCGCTTCAAAATGAGAGATGGCTCAGGGTCATGTGATTTAGCCCCAACTACAAGGTTTATCAAAAAGCTTTGAATCTAATCTTAAGAGTAGAGAGGATGTCTGTCTCCCAAATCCAAACTGGGAACTTGTTCAACAAGAGAGAGGCGTGATAGCTAAAGGCTCTGCCTCCCATTCTACTAGTAAGTAGAATTTAAGACATGACTGTAATTTAAATAACTGATTGGTGTCATACACCTTCATAGCTCGATATATCTTGGTATGATCTGCATAAATAAAATGTAGACATATGCAAATTTTATTGCACATATGTGTTTATTTCTCTGTGATTGGAACATTTTATTTGTGGTTAAATTCATGAAGTCAGTATTAGCTCTATGGAGGTGTACCTGTTTTCCGTTTCCTTGTTTGGATATGCTGGGCCCGGTACTCTGAGCCCGTGCTACCTGAGGAGGGTTTATCCACGCTCCTGCTGGCTGGCTCTCTTTTCCTTCACTATGTGGATTTTATGAACGTGATGGCTCCAACCCTGAGTATCTACGTCCTGTAAAACGAGCCCATGCACATACTGAGGCTTTCACTCCACTAAACATAGCGCTTTTAATGCTCGGTCTCTGTCTAATAAATCATTCTTGTTGAACGACTTCATATTATCTAAAAAATTAGACTTTCTTTTTTTGACCGAGACTTGGCAGCGGGATGCAGACCACTCGGCATTCATTGAACTTTGCCCGGACGGCTATACTTTTATCACACGGCCTCGGTTATCCGGGCGGGGTAGTGGTCTAGCTGTGGTTTTTCAGGACCGTTTCTCCTGTCGTTCTATGAAAACTGGATATTTTCCTTCATTTGAGCTGCAGCTACTCAAAATTGGAAAACAAGGACCCGTTTTATTGTGCGCTGCTGTATTGTCCACCCGGCCCAAACAGGTTATTTTTGTCGGAGCTCAGTGACTTTCAATCATCTACGTTGAAGCTGCCTAGGTTACTCATAATTGGGGATTTTAATATTCACATTGATGATGACTCCGACTCCTTCGCCAGAGATTTTATCAATATTATGGACTCTATTCATTTTATTCAGCATGTGTCTGGTCCCACGCATAGTGAAGGCCACACTCTCAACCTTGTTTTTACCTTAGGTTTAACTGTTGATTCTGTCCATTCTGATGAATGATTGTTTGTCACCTGCTCAACAAATTGTTAGTTCTCGTATCCTGGATTCCTTTGTAGCAGAGAGCTTTACAGATGAGTTTAACTTACTGCTGTGTCCTCATAACGATGTTGATGTCTTAACTACCCTTTTTAATAATTACTGTTTGTCTTTTTAGATGTAATCTGTCCAGTTAAAACAAGGAGAGTTTCTGCTCGCAAATCTCCTCCATGGCTCAGTGACAATATTCGCTGTTTAAAACGTGACTGTCGCAAAGCGGAGCGCCGATGGAGGAAAACTCATTTGAATGTCTACCTTCTGTATTTAAAGGACCTCTTAGCTTCTCTTAATAATGTTATTAGAGATGCGACGGTTGCTTATTTTTCTCACTTGGTCACTAAGAGCAACGGCAATCCTAAGGTGCTATTCAACACCATTAGTGTTATTGTTACCCTTCCTCTACCCGTGGCTCCTATTGCATCAAACGAGGACTGTGACGACTTTCTCTCATTTTTGCTTGCGAAGATAAGGGATATAAGATTGAACTTTTCACATTCAGCACCTGCTACATTGAATCCCACCCTATCACGACCGGTCATGCTAGATACTTTCTCCCCCGCCTCACTACCTGATTTGGTAATATTAGTGAATTCTATTAAAATATCGTTTTGTCCTCTAGACATCATACCTGGATCATTATTTAAAAATTGCTTCCACGCTATTGGCCCATCTGTCCTTACCCTAATCAATTCCTCATTGGCGTCTGGTAGCGTTCCGGCTCATTTTTTAATAAAGCGGTTGTCCGCCCACTCCTAAAGAAGCCTCAGCTAGACCCCTATCTCTGGAGCAGCTACAGACCAATCTCAAATTTACCTTTAATTTCTAAGCTTCTGGAAAAGGTTGTGGCCAAACAACTTATAGCGGCCCTGGATAAAGACAACATTTTTGATAAGTTTCAGTCTGGTTTTTGCAGAGCTCACTCTACAGAGACAACCCTTCTCAGGGTTTCAAGTGACATCCTTATGAGTAATGATGCAGGAAAATGTTCTGTCCTTCTTATGTTGGACCTAACATCAGCCTTTGACACCGTTGACCACCATATCCTCCTTCAAAGGCTTAAAGACTGGGTTGGCGTATCTGGAACTGCCTTCAAGTGGTTCACTTCATATTTACAGCAGCAATCCTTTTCAGTGGAGCTCTCCCATTTTAGGTCATCTTCTTCTGCCCTTAGTTGCGGTGTTCCTCAGGGTTCAGTTTTGGGACCTTTATTGTTTTTAATATATCTTCTTCCCCTACAGCATATAATGGGCCTATTCGAGGATATTTCTTATCATTGTTACGCTGATGATATCCAGCTGTATATCTCTTTTGAGCCCAACGATTTATTGAAACTACAGCGCCTGAATGCTTGTCTAGACTCCATTAAATGTTGGATGGCTGCAAATTTCCTCAAGCTCAATGATGGGAAAACTGAAATCCTCGTATGTGCTCCAGACAGATTTTTAGCCCAGATAGTTGAAGCTATCTGATACTTGTATTTTAAATCCTCTATTAGGAACCTAGGCGTTACTCTGGACTCTACCTTTACGTTAGACGGGCATGTGAACTCTCTGGTTCAGTCTTGTTTTTACCAATTGCGAAAATTGGCTAAATTAAGCTCTATTTTATCTCGTTTTGAACTAGAGATTGCTATACATGCTTTTATTTCCTCTCGCTTGGATTATTGCAACTCTCTGTTCATGTGTCTTAGCAAAGATTCTCTGGATCGTCTGCAGGCTGTGCAGAACGCTGCAGCCAGGCTATTGACTAAATCCTCCAAGTATGCTCATGTGAAACCTTTGTTAGGTCGGCTCCACTGGCTTCAAGTCGAATTTAGAATACATTTTAAGATCATGGTTTTAACCTTTAGAGCTTTGCATGGACTGGCACCATCCTACATCCTTGATCTGCTACAGCCTTATGTCCCTAATAGGTCCCCTGAGGTCATCTGACCAGGGCCTACTTGTTATTAAACCAACTATGATGTGGCTTTTGCCACCGTGGCCCCTCGATTATGGAACTCTCTCCCTCCATCCTTGAGAGCCGTGAACTCAGTGGTTGTTTTTTAAAAAAAACCTTAAAACTCATCTTTTCAAAACTGCTTTTGTGTAACTTTTAGCTGTGCTTTTTTTTCTTTTTTTGTTGTTATCTGTTGCTCTTTGTAATGTTTCTGATCTAATTATATGTACAGCACTTTGGGACCTTGTCTACTAAGGTGCTATATAAATAAAATTTTATTATTATTATTAGTTAAGGTTAAAGGAATACTTGGCGCAACAGAGCTCTGACTGTCAGCCTGGCTACAGTGCTGAAAAGAAGTCTGTGGTTATTCTCATTTTACTATATCAGCGGCCAGTAGTAAAATGTCCTAGTTTATGGAGGGCTTTTTAAATTTTTATAGAGCAACAAACTATCTTTCCATGCAAAACAAAGTTCTTCTAAATGAGTACAATGTCATTTCCTCTCGAGCTTACAAGTTATCTGCTTTAAGGCATGTGTTTGTGTCTTACATCAGGGAATCAAACCTCTGACTTCAAACTTTTTTCGGAGAAGCCACAGTACCCAGCAACGTATGCCGTGAGGACGTAACACGAGATATTTGACTTCTGAGAATAAAATTTACATAACTGCTTTACATTATGTGGCATATAACAAAGATAACAAGTAGGAAGCACCTTTAAAAAAATGTTATTACGGCACTTTCATAAAAACAAAAATGTAAGTGTACTGAAACTGCAGTCCATTATTGTAAAATGGACATTATTGGCCAGACAGATTTGGGGTTTTGTTCAATTTCTATGCCATATGTCAGAACAGTGTGATCAAAACAGTGAGTCAGTTCGTTCATATTTTGCAAAGCCAGTTCAGAGTAACAATCTATTTAATGCAGTGTGGGGGTTGTAATTTGGAGCATCCACATCAATGTTAATTTCAATCATCACTATTATTTTACCTGACCAGAGCACCAATTCAGGTAACAAGTCTAAGAAATCAGACAGAAACGAACCAAACTTCTTTAAGTGTTTTCCTATAGCGGGTACAAGGCAAGACTTTGAAATGAAATGAATCTGTCAAGATATTTGGATTTCTTGATAATTTGAGTATAAATTTGGTGCCACTCCTCCTCAGCCTGTGCTATGAGGATTGTGAAGTTTAGCAGAACTCTTGAGTGGGTTATTCATTTAAATAAATCTATCCTGCTGCAGCCAGGTTTTTGAAGGAAAACACATAAAGACATATATTTTTCTTGATTTTGATCAATTATTGAATCAGATATTAACCAAAACTTAGAAAAGAGTGACATCTTTCTTCTTGGGCTTTTCGTTGATATTTAGTTGGTCTGGGAGCACAAACAGACTGTGGGGGCTATTGTAGTCATTCTGTTGAAATAAATAATGGCAAAGAGAAACTGCACCTTGTAATCAATCGCTGTAATTTATGAGAAGTTCAAAGGCCTTATCTGCATATGCATATATCAGGCATACCATAGAGATTTGATGTAATTTCCCCTGGTTCTGTGGTATGAGGCCAGATCAGACAATCTATCACCATTTTTCCTAATATTTTTCCTAATATCGGATGTTAGGGGCTTTTTATTGCATCCACAGTTACTTTGCTTCCATATCTGCAGTGCTATTATTTGAAATAGCTGAGTCTATGGTTGTGATCAGTTCCACTAGTGGGATTTGTCTGTGCGTGACCGCAACTGAAAAATTGTTTGTCAGTGGTGTTTGTTTCTGTCATTATGTATTTGTACTGATCATGAGATTGAAGAAACATGCTAAAAACTGAACAAAAGACAAAACATTTCTCTCACTGACAATGCTATGTGCAGATGAACAGAATCAACTTTCCTGGCTTTCAAGGAACAATCACTGGACATTTCACAATAAAAAATTAAAACAGGAATCTTATTCCAATCCTTTGTTTGTTTTCTGTTGTTATTATGAATTGAAAAACTATTGGACCTGAACTCATCCTAAATGATGAGGTTTCCCTCTCATCTTCCTCTCAGGGATTCCATGTCTGTCTAACTTTACTCAAAGGCCACTGCTGGCCTGAACACTTTTCTCCTTTAGTGTGACATACGTGTCAACTGACACACACACAAACACACACGCGGCTAAATAGAGGCAGCAGAGTGATAGCAGATAGCTTGTTGTGGTAGATGTTTCCTGTTGCCTTGCTACTCTTTTCAGCAACACCTGAGATGAAAACCAAGACCTACTCAACAGCAACATTAGAACTAAAGAACACACACCCAGAAAACAAACACACAAGCGCGCACACACACACACACACACACGTTACTCACACTGCTAGGCAGTACTTCCACTGTTGTATTGAAGAATTTATCTCCATTGGTCTCGATATTTCCACTGCGAAACCGGTACCTGCATCATTAAAGAAAAGAGCACCGGTGGAATTTTAATATGCCACAATGGTAACATCTACACACAAAGATGCTCATGCACTAAAATATCGCACCAAACATTATTATTACATGTATCACACTGTGCAATGAAATCTCCCCCCAACAAACTTTAACTTATCACTTTAAACTTTAATTCTCTAATATAAAGACATTATTCTATATAGAACCGATAACTGAAGCCTGTATATAGATGTTTTAAACTACTACTAAGTTGTATCGCTTGACAGGAGAAAAATATTTACAATCTAGCAAAAAAACTGTAATTTTTCTAGTTGTTTCGTATTATGGAAGAAAGTCATTGGAACCAAGCAAACAGCTGGATGACTACCAGACAGCCATGTCAGCATAGAAACACAGTCCTTGTATGTCTGGTACATGTACAGTACAAAAACACTCCTGGAAGTCCTACAATGTGAGTTAGAATGTTGACTTTCCAGAAAGACATGCTGCAACCAATCATTGCTTTTTGTTAGACCGATAGACAGATATTCAGCTCAGCCAGAACATGAGTCATACTGACTTTGATGTTCCACTTTCTCTTTCACTAGTAGCACAAGGAGATTTAAACGTTTGAGGGGAAAAAAATTCACTTGTTATCAAATTTGGTAAAGAATACGCCAAAACATTTAAAGATACTCAGATACTAATCAATATTAAAAATGAATAAATAGTAAATGGACTGCTCTTCTACTTTGCCTGAGCACTCAAAGCGCTTTATAAAACTTGCCTCATTCACCCAATGCTTTTTCAAAATAAGCGATTTGTATTAAACATTCACACACATTCATACTCCGATGGATGCATCCCCCATAACTATTAAGTAGCAGCTATGGCTAATGGTAAAATGTAGGAGTCTTTATCCTTCAAGCTCGAGTCCTCAATGGCTGCGCTCTTCTGGAGCCACTCGCCCAGTTTGGGTGTCACTGTCCTGAGCGCTCCGATTACCACAGGGACTACCAATGCGTTCACCTTCCACATCTTATCTTGCTCCTCTCTCAATCTTTGGTATTTCTCGAGCTACCCACATTCCTTCTTCCTGATCTATCTATCTATCTATCTATCTATCTATCTATCTATCTATCTATCTATCTATCTATCTATCTATCTGATAGATATATATAGAGAGAGATATAGAGATATATATTTTTTTTTCCTGTTCTTATTTTTAATAGAAAACATGAATTTGTCAAATTTACAGAATGTATGGAAAAATAACATAGAAAAACAAAAACCAACTAACCCCGATGCGTATATTGGCTTGGAGAAGTTGAAGAGGATGTAGTCACCCTGGAGGGGAGTTAATGCCCAGAAGAAATCTTGTCCTTCGTAAGCACTTTTCAAACTGTGCGTCTGGTAGTGTTTTAAAGTGCTGCTCACCTCTGCATGTGGGTTACTGTGAGCCTTGTACAGAGTCTGCTTCCCAAAGTCTTTATCCTGAAGCGGATAAGAGAAAGAAGAGAAAAACATATTTGCACATACCACAGCACATCGATGCCACATCCACAAGCTCAAAGAGCAAACATGTGGTTTGACCCAGTGAAAGTTTAATGTGACAAATAACAAACTAGCTTTTCAGCAATTAACAGCATATTTTCTAATATCACACTGACTAATAACACCAACTGATGGGGCAGAAAAGACAGTTGGCTGGCTGTTTCATGCATACACATCAGAATTGGTACAGGTTCATAACATTTCCTCATCAGTGAATCTGAGCCTTAAATGAATGATTCTGGGTTTGCAGTCAATTTGAAACACATACACTTAAAATGCTGAGGCTGCACATTCACATTATAGGCCAGTTTTCATGTTAAATGATTTCACTCATTGGTAGTTGGGCATCAGGCTTTACTGTCATGTATCTACTCCATGACAAACACAGTCATTGTTTCACCCTGACCTCAGTCCCTTTCTAATTGTCTTGAACTCTATTGTTAGCTAAGCACACAGCAGATCCACAACATTTTTCCTGCTGTATGGCTGGTGCTATAGCCTTGAAGCGTTTCATGGAAATGCTTTTCATTGCTCGGGTGTCACGCCTTCTTATGTAACGCGACTAGTTTTACAGGTAGTTGTGAGATTTTTTTACCATCCCAATCACCTTCAGCCTTTGTCCTGTGTTTAAGTCATATTTGACACATTTCCTGGTTCATATTTGTGAAACATCTTTTAAATATTTAAATCTGAAAAATATTTTACGAGTCCTCAATAAAGGCCTACTGAATTTACCAGAAGAAAAGATTAAATAGAAAAACTCTTTATCTTTTACTCCCACTCAGCTGTCCTGCCACCATTACCAGCAGATTCTAGTAATATGCAACCACTACACTTGTGACCCTTGAACCTTGTTACCAAAGCTCTTTTTAACAAATGAACAATAGAAAATATTGAGAAAATTGGAACTCAGCAAGGGACATTAACATCAGCCATGTTCTCACTAATGAACTGAACGGTTTAGGAGAGAGTGTTGCCCGAGTAGCGCTCTAAGACTGAATTTAATCTGCACAAATGGCCCATTGGTTTGTTTCAAGACATTTGGATTGTCAGGGCTCAATTGCATGCATGTAAATGGCCATTTACATGCATGCAATTGAGCCCTGAACCTTTTTTGTTGAGTGGAGGTTGGGGCTGGCAATTTTATTTTATTAAAACAAACACATTTTATTTAGTCACTGTCATTTTACCAGATCTCATGTGGTTGATAAAGTCCAAAGACAGCAATCAAACTGGTAGAAGAAACGTGTCACAAAGAGAATAAAGCTAGAGAATTTTAATCAGGCTGTGGTCTGGACTTTGACTGGGCTATTCCAACACCCTGATACTTTTCTTTTTCAGCCTTCAACCTGTTTCTGTTGTCCTGTTGCATTACCCAAATTAGCCCATGTGTTATCTTTACATCTGGCCTGACTGCAATATATTTTGGTATAGGTGTTTTATCCCCAATTTTCTCCAATGTCTTAGACAGACAAACCTTCGTATCCATCGTGAAACAAGTTTTCTGTGAGTCAAAGGACCTCTAACCTTCAGATGTTGCAGTTTCCCGGGCAGAGAAGAGTGTAGACCAACATGCTGAAAGAGGGAAGGCTTGTACCTCTGTTTGAGTACAGCCTTCTGCTCGCTGCAGTGTTTCTATATAAAATATGAAAACATGTGAGTTTGAAACATGGTGTAAAAGTGGCTCTTTGACAAATGTTCAATGCTTTCTCAGAACAGGAAATACCACGCTTTGTTAAGACAAGAGGTGTCATCTGCTTAGAGTATGCAGAGTCTGAGTCCCACATTTATTTAACCACTGATCTATTTGGAGATTTTTGATAAATCTGCAAACACTTGTGAAAAAAAGTGATGGGAAGAAATGCCCATTTTATCTATTTCAACAAAAGTCAACAACACAAACACGTGTTTTGTTGTTGTTGTTCGTTCTTCCTTCCACCTCATTAGACAAATAAGGAAGAGTTTCTTTTGGCCACTTCTCACTGATAGAGTGGCGTTGCTGTCTTTTTGTGTTAAAACCAGACTCCTTTCCAAAACACAAATGAATCTATGTTTATTGACTCTTGGTATAACTGACTTACATCATCTTTCTCAGGGTTGCAAGCCTTCACCCACAGAATGTGATCCAGCAGCCAGTCAATAGGTTTGTCTCTGTGAAACATGAGGAAGAACTCGACGATCATTGGGAGGTCACGGGTCCGAAACATCTTGCCTGGAGAATTACATACACACAAATGCATTCATATATCAGTATCTGAAAGAATTCACTCACACACACACAAAAAAAAATCACCTCATAATTTTACACTAACAGATGCACAAAAACACACCTATAAATCCAAGCTGAGAGAACTCAAGGTAGAGCCATGGCTTTGAAGCTTCGTTTGTGGCGTAGGCCTTCATCTCATCATAGTAACCCGACTTAGCAACAACATCATCCTCTAACTGGAAATCAATAGGAAAACAATTAAGAATTTCACCCCTATAATTGATAATCCTTTTTGTCTTGGAAAAATTTCTTTTGTTTCTTTTTTAATCATCCTAAACTAAACAGGACCCTGTACTGCAGTTAAGCATTTTACCACATATATGAGATCAGTCATGTCAGGAAGTAGACATTATTTGTGCACAGTATACATAGTAGCAAATAACTTCTCCATTAAAACAGTCCTTTAGGAAGAAGTTTAAACATAAGCACAACTACAGCCCAACCAGACCACTCGTGGTGAAAAGGAGAAGCCAGATAGGATGTGTGAAAGCAAAGCAAAAATAAGGAAGAATTATAACATGCAAAGCTACTCTGGCTGATATCACAAACAGATAAATAGTGTTAAAAATGGGTTCCTCAAACATGATATGTGAAACACAATAGGTCTAAATAAGGTGTTTAATAAATAATAACTAAATAACCAATAACTCAAATTTGACCCTAACCTGAACATAAAAAGTTCCTTTGTCTTGAGCATAGAGCATGAGGAAGCTGAAGTCCAGATTCTGCTTCGTCCGCCATCTAAAAACAAATAAGAAGCACAAATATAACACGAGCAGAAATTCACTCACCTTTTTGGTTTTGGTACTCACTATACGTTTATACACTACTCTGCGTTCAATAAAGAAAAGTTTATTGTTTAACACACCAAACACATTCTAATTCTCTTACTCTTCATAATTTTCTTAAAACTCTTTATTAGGTTAAATAGTGAAAATGCTGGTTTTGTGTCCTCTCTGCCACTGCAGCAGCACCTAATACGTTGAATAAAATGATGCTGACAATGCGGAAAGACTTCAGAATGACCATCACTGACAAAACATTTGTAGCATTTCAAGACTGCATCATATGATTTTGTAAATGCACTGTACTTGACTCTTTCTTTGGAGTCTCCAAAGGTCTCCTTAAGGCTGGTGAAGTTGGGGTAGTAATACTGCGAAGGAGAGATCACCTCCAGCAATCCAGACTGCACCTCCTTGGGAAAACTACAAGAAGTGAACTAGTTAAGTACAAAGATCAAAATCAAGATACAAAGGAAACATTGACATTTAAAGAAATATACTCTCTTTTTTTTTTAATCACTGCTCCAATTTGACTCTAAAATCCATTACATTCTTACAGGTTTCATAATCTGGAGGAGCAGTTGTAACTATGTGAGTCCTTTGAAGGCCAGACATATTATCAGATTCGAGTTGATATAGGTTCATTCTGTTTCCGTTTATGGTTTTTGTTACTGACAGTAGAAGATGTTAGTTCTAATACTCTAAAAACACACACACACACACACACAAAAGATGGGCAGTTATGAAAGTAGTTAAGTGTTTATGTGTTCTTTTTCGCAGGTGTCTAGCAAACAGCAGATTATAGTCCATATGCTAGAGCACTACCAGTAAGTCAGACTGACTAGTTAAGTACAAAGATCAAAATCAAGATACAAAGGAGACAGTGACATTTAAAGAAATATAGTCACTGCTCCAATTTGACTCTATAAAACCTGTAAGAATGTAATGGATTTTAATCTGAAGGAGCAGTTGTATATAGTTTACATCACAAATGGTGTCAAGACGAGCCTCAGTATGTTAAAAATTTCAAATGAAGCAAACAGTTCTACGTATGCGACATATGCTAACAAAATAAGGAATCACAGTAGCAAGTCTTCTTAACTGTAGCGTGTTTCATTCTCACACTTTACTTGTCCTGAAAAGTTCTTCCTAAATTACATTAAAACATTGTAATTGACAAACAGACATTCAGGTGAATAAATGGTAAATGGTCTGATTCTTATATAGCGCTTTTCTACTCTCCCGCAGTACTAAAAGTGCTCTATACAACAACCACATTCACCCAATCATACCCATTCATACAAGCACTATTTTTTTTTTTAGTGCTCTATCTAATACATTCATACACATTCATACTCCGACGGATGCATCGGAGAGCAACTTGGGGTTAATATCTTGCCCAAGGATATTTGGCCTGCAGACTGGGGGAGCCAGGGATTGAACCACTAACCTTCCGACCAGTAGTTGACCTGGCTGACCTGAATAAGAGAACAAATTCCTATAAAATGGCTGCAAACCAACTTTCACCCTTCCCCGTTGCCACGAACAGCAGCGACAACATTAAAAACCTGTTTTGTGACAGCTTGCATTAGCATTTATAGGCTAATTCAAGGCATCGGTGAGCACAGAATACACTGAAACATTTGCATGAATAGAAATGTAATCAGGCTTTTCTGGTTCCATTTTACCAGAACATCTAAATGAGTTTAAAAAAGAAGGAGAAAAAAGTAAAATATAAAACTATGGTGTATGAAGGGGTTCTTCAGTTGAAAACAAGAAGTTTTATACACTTCAGTGATACATCATTTGATATTTCGACATCTCTTCTGTTCTCTTTGCATAAAACTGCATGCTTTCTAAAAAAGAAAAAAAAAGGGGGGGAATGCCCACATGCAATACAATCCTACTGTAATAATAAACATCTTTCTTTTTTTTATATACACTTACAAAAAGAAACAGCAGTCTGCTGCTGGTGCTGCAAGCAATAAAGGGCATGAAACGTAAGTCTAACATGAACAGTGAAATAACAGAGAAACTGCCCCGTGGGAGGCAATCTAGACCACTTACTTCTTCAGGATAATCTCTGCTACACTGTTCACATAGTTTGAGTTTGTCTGAAATGACAGAGAGAGAGACAGGAGTGGGTCTGTCAACTGGGGTGAGGGGGGGGACATATTTAACTGAATTAATATTAAATTAATTGTGGCAACAATGAATGCCACAATGAATACACTATGGTGCTCTTAAAAAATGTTAGTTCTAATACTCTAAAAACACACACACCTCCTCGAGAGCAAGTAAAAGACCAGAAAATCACAGTTAGCAGGTTCGCTAGCCAACAGTTTTTCAGTTCAGTGTAATAATTCCACTTCGACGGTCGCTGCATCCAGCTTAAATGCTGCTGGTCGTAAATGACGGCTGATTGGAAACAGCTGGCCAAGTGATGAGACGCGGGAGGACCGACGACAGCATGGAGGGACTTCTGGGTCAAAGGTCGCCCGGCTACTATTGGAAACCGGCGTCTATTTGTCGTGACATGTTTTTAAACCGGCGTTTATTAGAAATGGGCATCAATAAGAGACAGGATGGAAGATGTACGGTATACAGAATTATGTATGTCTCATATCTGTTTTGGCTGATGTTAGCTTGCATGAGCACTGTGTGTGTGTGTGTGTGTGTGTGTGTGTGTGTGTGTGTGCGTGTGCGTGTGCGTGTGCGTGTGTGTGTGTGTGTGTGTGTGTGTGTGTGTGTGAGACCTCAGCAACAAAGACGATGATGAGGAGGTCCTGGCACTGTGACGAAGTCAGGCTAAATAGCAGAGAGCTAAGTGTGTTGACCAGGTAACTTTGCTTGTCACGCTTCACAGTGGGAATGCCGAGCACCATGGACACTGGGAGACCACAGGATAGAGAACAAGAGAAAAACTATAGTCACTGTCTGCTTCAATTGGCATAGCAGATGTAAAACAGACTATCCCTCATTTGACTCTTGCATTCATTTTCCCTACACAATTTACAATACTATTTTACGTGAGCTCAAAGTGTAGGAAGGGCATCTAAAGAACACCTTTATGGAAGCTTCTCAAATACAATCTTAAGCAACTAAAGCTTATATCAAAAAAATATATATCCCACCAATATTCATTGAATAGTGGGGGTGTGCATTTTTATTAAATGTGAGGGCTTCATACCTCCACGACGTCTCTGTCCCAGTACTACATTAGGTACAAGGCTGTCCAGATGGTGTCTGAGGTGGGGCATGAAAATGTAAATGTTGGGCTGAAGGAATGTTTGCGAGCCTGTAGGCTGCTTGTCTGTTTCTGGACAAACACAAGGAAAAAGGGATAGAGGCATGTGGTATTATTGTTAGCACAGTTAGTACACAACATTGTAAAAAATGGGCCGGCTAAAAATATATATGATTATGGCAGATATACAAAATATGAGACCTGTGCTCCTGTGTCACCCATTACCGGCAACTTCTGCAGACAAACTACCCATGATGCATGCAAAGATGGCAGGATTACACAGAAGGAAACCTGAGCAATCTACTTGTATTTTGCAAGTCAAATTACTTGCAGTTTTTTTTGAGTGTGTGTAAATGTTTAAAGAAAGTAAAGTTTCAGCTAGAAGTCTCTGTTATGACAGAAAAAACACCACCGTTTAATTAACCAGAATCAGAGCATTGAGAAATCCTGTGTATCCCCCATTTAATGAGCACTGACATTTTAAGAATAATCCACAAAGTTTCAATAGGGTTGAGGTCAGGGCTATGGAAAGGCCATTCCAAAGGAATACTGTTAGTCTGCTTCATCCATTCCAAAACCAGCTTTGGTGTGTGTTTGGTCATTGTCCTGTTAGAACATTTAATTGTGTCCAAGTTTCAATCAACTAGCTGTTCATCTGAGGTTACGGTGAAGAATTTAGAGATAGTCCTCCTTCATTATTCCATCCACTTTGTGCAATGTACCACTACCACTGGTGGCAAAAAAGCCCCAGAACATGAAACTGTCCCCACGATGCTTGACATTTGAAAGCCTCACCTTTAGTCCTCCAAACATACCTTTCCATTACAGTCAAATAGTGCAAGCTCCAAGTTCCAGTGACACTCAAAAGTATCAGTTTTAGAGCAGAGGCTTTTTTTCTTGGTTGGCACACCCTTAGTCCAACTAACTTCACTTTGGCAGGCTTGAGTCTTGGTGGCTCTGGGTTGTTCTGAACCAATTTGCTCTCGTCTGAGAGTGACAGTTTGGGTCTTCTTCGGACTGAATAACCTGTACCTACTTACAGTTGTTTGAATTTATGATCTTGGAATCTCCAGTTGCTTTCAAATGTCTCCAACAGTCTTCCAAACTACAATTCTCCTTCTTAGAGCTTCACTGAGTTACTTGGATTATTATTATGAATATTTTCAGTCCAATGAGCGCCATCAAACAGTGCAGACAAACAAACTACCAGTTTTAGTCAATCAGGATCACTAATAAGAAATTAACAGGCCATGGCAAGTTCAAAGACATTGTAGAACTTTAGCACCACGATTGTCTTAACTTAAGAAAGTTAAAAAATCTGGCGAGTCCAGTGTTGCTTTACACATAAAAGACTGATTCCCAGTGAGTGGTGAATAGCATTGGTATCTGATCAGTACATGCCATCCAGCATGGACTGTGTTCAGTGTTTTCAGTTTGCGTTGATACTGTTTAGTGTATCTATGTACTTGTCTTTTTTGTTTGTAATATCTTGCTTTTATGGTGCATTTCCAATGACATTTGCATTTATTCAAAGTCATTACTACAAAGGTGAGTTTCTTTAAAACAACTAGTGCTGGGTTCTCTGCTACCCACCTTTAAAGACTGCCCTGTTGTGAGTAGAGTAGAGATAGGTGTCGTTGCCAGTTTTGGAGAAGTTCTTTAGCTGTTCCAGGATGCTGTTGAGATCCTGACTGACCTGTCCCCCCAGCTCCTCAGCCACCAGCAGACGCTTGTACAGGCTCTGCAGGTCAGGCACCATTGTTGAACCTGGATGCATGCGGCAAAGTTTAAAGTGTTAAGACAAACTAGCTGTATTCAACAAACATCTGGCTGCTTATAGGCTCAATTTTTTTACTTAAAGGCACATATTTCCATAATAACAGTCCACCATAAGCACATATGTCCCTTCAGATGGTGGAAAGCCTTAACTTAAGTCAACTTTCCTTATTTTGTCTGAATGACCGCATAAAACAAATAAATATGTAAATCCTCAAAGAAGTTGGAATGAGTAACTTTTTGTCATCTTTGCTTGGCAGCTGGTATTTCAGCATCTTCCCATATTTTTGTTTTCGCAATGACATTCATGTCTCTAACACATGCTGCTCTCTCTGTTTATACACCAGGCAACTCTATTTACAGTGCAGACATTGTCTGCAGCACTTGAAGAGATTCTTGTTTTCAATCACTCCAATCTCTTTGTTCAACTGCTTTCTTTGTTCACATTCTGCTTTTATCCTCCACTTTTATAAATGACAGTTGATTACTTGTGAAAGGGCATGTTACAAGTTCAATAATCAATGTGATCAAGATGTTTTTATGCATTGCATGAATGACTTTGAGTTTTCCTATGCCGTAGAGGCTCTTGGGGTCACGTTAGTATCCCTACATCTTATATAATCTTATATAAGACTTTGTTTATGCAATGTTATAATACAGGCTTGTAGTAAAAAATTGATTAGAAAAGCACTCTGCATGTACCTGTCCATTTACTGTCTCATTTTTTTTAAACCTGTATGTTGCCATTCATCAATCCATTCATGATCCAATTGCGACAAAATAAATAAACACACATTTAGCTTTTCTATAGCTTGCCATATAGGTCTGCTTTTCTGTGGCTGGGTTTTGCCAACACAATACCTTCACAACAATGTAAAATACATCTACCCAACTTCACAGGTGTAACTCGCATTAAGATGAAAGATGTGGTACAAGAGCTCACCAGCATTGCAGCAGATGTGACGCTTTCTACAGTTATTGAAGTATTTATGAAAGAACATTTTATGTTCCTCGAGGTTCATTGCTTTAGCCTAGCATATCTGCACAGCTTGAATGTGTCAAAAAAAAAAAACCAATTCTCAAATAACTCAAAATATGCCATATTATTCTGGTATTAACTTCCGGTTTTAAACTACAAACCCGCTGTAAATAGAACTTTTTCGAGTCAGACATGCTGTTTTGTGACAGCAGGAGAAAGGACAAGCATAATAACAATGGCTCAGTCCCACCAGTCCCAATAAGCTACGATAGCAGCTGAGAGGAGCCCCGCTGTGAAAATACCTGTGCTTCCCCTGTTATCATGATAAGGTGTATGTTGTCTGTGCTGCAATCTCTTATTAATCATCTTATGTTATGTTCCATAAACCTGTTGGTTTCATTCAAACTGTGTTTCAGATCAGCCTTTACTCCCGTCTCTTTCCCAAGTAATACAAGTATTTGTACTTTGAAGATAAACAGACTCCTTCGCAATAAAATACTAGAGCTCGGAAAGAGGCTGATAAAGAAAAACAGAGTGAGAAAGCAACAGCAGAAAGCATTTGTTCCCTTGAATACCTGGCTGTTAGTAATGGATCACGTTGGCAGACCAAGATACACTTTTACCTACACCAGAAATGTATGGTGGGTGTGTTGGCTTACTACTAACACTCGCGCGGTATAAGACTGTCGATAAGGTTATGCGAATAACTTAAAAAGAAATGTTTTAATTAATTAATTAAAAAAGAAAAGAAAATGTCATATTTAAAAACTGCCCATGCTACGCTGTGACGCGAACGTGTATTTTCTGTTTCCATGAGAATAAACAGTCGATATAAGTATAAAGTTTCCCCTTGAGTCAGCAAGTGAAAAGTAAAAGCAGGTGCACTCACCTTCATCACTGGGAATCGATTTAATCCAAGTAAGCGACACAAAACACCCGAACGCCAAGAGACATCCAAACTTATAGGGGTAAAACCTCATTTCATTTCTTACTCACAGTCCCACCGTTTTTGTGTGCCGTACTTGCCACCGATGGGAGAACAGGTGTATATCAACAGGTGTCTATGAGAGGTACAGGTGAAATGCAGGTAAGTTAGAGGAAACGGTTAGTGGCTAGTCACAACTGTGATTCTAGCCTACGTCAAAACCAGGTATTACCAAAGCTTGTCCGCTTTCATGCTTTTCCGCATGTTGAGAACCTTGTTACGCGGTCGCATGATGACAGTTCCTGAGAAAACGCTGTGAAATTCTCGAGGAGCCCAATCTCCCGTGTTGTAGTCACGCACGGCCAACAGCGGCACCTGCTGGTCGATACAATGCTGGTCATGTGATGGCGTTCACAGCCTCAGACAAACCAATCTATTGCAGGAACTCATGGTACAATAAAATAAATAGTAGCAATCGATAAGCCTTACTATCTCTCCATTTAATATTTCAGGTTTAGCATGAGAAATACACCTTAGTCCAATTTATAGTAGACAGTACATTTTTAGTAACACGTCGTGTTATGTCGTAGTTCTTAGTCTGGTTAATGAAACGTACTTCAAGATAACCTGTGTATGTCCTTTTAACTGACCGTTACGAAATGTTACCATTAGGACTATAGTAATGCGAACGGTACTGTATGTTTATAGGCTACGTAATGCTATTGTGGTCATGTGGGGATGTAGCTCAGTGGTAGAGCGCATGCTTTGCATGTATGAGGCCCCGGGTTCAATCCCCGGCATCTCCATTTTTTTTTCTTCTTTCAATTAGATTAGCTGTTAGATTATTTCCGTTGAATCACTCTTAATTTCGACCACCCTCCTGTATTCAAGTAAAAAATTTTCATAAAAACGGTAGCAATTAGTAATATATATATTTTTCTTTCCATAGTTAAGCTACTAGTTTGCGAAATACGCTAATTACTCTGTTTGAAAGCACTGTTAGTATGACGTTTAAAATAAATGCAGGAAAGGTTTAAAGTAAAATCAAGTTAATTATTTATTTTAAAGTATGTATTTTAATTGATGTCTGAGACAAAATTGTCATGATTTGGAGGTGTGGCTGAGAGATTCCACTGGGCACCTGAGTTTCCGTGGTTTCCATCCCTGGGCGGAGCCATCCTCCCCCTGCAGGCCGGCACACCTGAGACTGATTCGGGGCAATCAGGCAGAGCATTTAGTCTCTATTCAGACTCCTCGTCACCGCCAGTTCGTCAACAACTCTCTTGCTCTTGGAGACTCCACGACCCGGACTCACCCCGCTCTAGCCTCATTCTGCTCTCTTTTTCAGACGCACCCGTCCCGCCCCGCCCCTAGATCCAGTTCACTTGAGTCCTGTGTTGCTGCTCGACCTGTGGCCGTTGTGACCAAAATACAAATTGCCTGACACAAACTGCAACACATTAATTTCTAATATCATTCATTTCTAAGTCCAGGAAGTGACTGTTTCAGTTAGTTTCCGTATTGCCATATTTTACAGACATTTTTAGGTTGTAGAGAACAATTATATTTTTGTCATTGTTTAAATTGTCCTACGTGCTCAATCCAATTTATTTCCTGTCGTCCATTTATTCTAAGTGGGGGGACTCTGGCTGTTAATCTGTGGCAGGGCTAAGACGCACAACTATTGAGGCTTATGGCCGATTTAGAGTCACCAATTAACCGAACCCCATGAATGTCTTTAGACTGCCTGGAGAGAATCCACGCACCACTCTGCACAGAGGGCATGGAGTAAAACCCAGAATCTTCTTGCTCTGAGTCACCAGTATGAACCACCAACCACTCCCCACTTGCATATCATGAGATCCACTTGTGTAAGAAATTCAAAACAAAATGATTTGCCAGAAAAGCGTTTCTGTAGTTTTCATCACCATCATCACTTCTACTGAAACAGGGAGATCACTTAGGGCAATAGAAAATGCATCTGCAGGGGTATCTGTAGCCTTCAAGATTAGCAATACAGCATGTGCTGTTGCTAACCAGGGCATGTGCATTTTATGTTGTTTAATCTGTTTTCTCAATAGTTTGGTGAACCCAGTAATAATTTTATCCTGATATGAATTTAAGAAAAGATTTACTTAAAACATCAAGATAATTGAATTAAGTTCTTTGTTGTGAGTTTCATAAAGTTTGATGATCTCAGTTCTGACATCTAGATTAGTAATGTCTTCAACACTGCCTTCTTTGTGGCCATGACCTCTCCTCCACCCACAGCTCCGTTTGGGGTTTGCCACCATCTGATCACCAGTCACCATAGGTCAGGCTCCATTGGACCAGTGGTAGGGTCGGCCATTGTTAGTGCCGTACAGTGCAGCCTGGTGACCTCAGGCTAATGGCATATTCTAATAATAGGTATTCAGCTGTGGACACCCTGACTTCATGTCTGATAAAAAGATGGATACTGAAACAATATATTGTCTTTTAACAGCTTGAGCTTCAACATAACCATGTGGCCTTTAGAACTGTCCATCAGTCTCACTGTAACACACATGTGTTCAGAGCGATCCCATGTGTGCAGCACTTCAGAAAGGGTCATTCAGACAAGTTAACAGAGACACCATGCACACCAAAAAGGGCCATTTCTGTCACTACGGGTAACAGCAAGATGAACCAAACACAGCCCCATTCACATATTTACCAAGATCCCCCCACCCGTCATCCATCACCCATTACCCCAGAGTGACCTTTGACACCTCCCAGCAGCTGCATTTATTAGGAAAAAGGCTGTTGTCACGGTGACTGAGGAACAGTTTTATTTCATTTACCCCTTAAACAGTGAATGTTGAACAAAAACAGACAAAAATCTGACTTTTTGGGGGTAAATTATCCACATGTTTATCCCTGTATGAATATATACTGTAATATTTCTGACACCATACGTTTTTCAGCTATCTGGAGTACCATATGCTATAGCTAACCAGGATGTGAACAGTTTTTGCCCTTTTAGCAATACGCTGTTGTACTGTAATCTTAGCTTTTTAGAAGTGGACATCACAGGCAGTGCACTCTCATACACGGTAGTAACTAATGAGGACCATATTTTACCAAATCAGCTTCATGATGTACTCAGTAACACTTGAATCGAGCAACTGAGGCCATAAGCCCACCAGGAAAGTAGTAACTGAAATCATAGAATAAAGGAGCCTTGAGGTCTAGCAAGGAGCATGATTAACTTTTCAAAAGCTGTCCACAACTTAAAACAGAGACAATCCTTTAGGAATGTGAGTTTTTGTCCTCTCCTGATGGTGTTAATTTCAATTTATGTATCTTTTCCTTCTATTGTTTTGCTATCCTGAGAACAACTGTATTCCTCAGCATGTCTTACAATACAGTGCGAGATTTCCACACTGGCCTAGTTTATCACATTGCAATAAAAGAAGCAGCAAAGCAAAAGTAAAAAGGGAAGGAAAATCATTAGTAAAACATTTTCCAGTTTCTGTCAACTGTCAAATTGCTAATGATTTCATATTTAACTAGAGAAATGTGCATTTCCGAGGGAAAATGCTGTGTGAATGCAATGAAACTGAAATGCTTTTCCAGTTTCAGCATTGGGACGTATTTTTTGTAATGAAATACGTCCCAATGCTGGCTCATGGTCTCTCCACCTGCTCTGAGCCCTTAGACAAGCAAGACACAGAGGCAGGCTATCTGAAATCTATTTTTCATATTGAAGATTCCCCTCGAACAAATGGCCATATCTTTCTAACCGTAGATGCTAGAACTGTCATTCTTACACCGTAAGATTCAGCAGGCGTTTGTGAACAACCATGCAAGTTTTCAGGTCTCTGTGACTATCCATGTAGACGTTACGACGAGAGACAAAAGTGCTTCATTTCTAGAATTGGAAATCTGAGAGAAG
>VURO01016222.1:5799-24596 GCA_015108175.1 Pelvicachromis taeniatus
TAGAACATGAGAAACTGGTCTTACTTGCTGCTGCTCTAAGTACGTTTGTGCTGTAGCGATCCAGACTAACGACACCTTTAAATGATGTCCTGTATATCCAACTGCCTGTACACAGATATCTTGTGATACTGTGGTCAGGGGGTGACGGCATCTGTGCAGCTATGATGCCTAAAATAAAAAGAGCCACTAAACTAACATTATCGCAGAATGTGAAAAATAACCAACATCAGTTAAGTGAGGTCTTGCTTATGTATTTTAAAATGGGTAATTTTCATTCAAAGCTCCCCGACTTCCCCTGGCTTCTCCCGGTCGGATTATGGTGATTAGTTGTAGACCTCTGGCAACAATTTTGTAGTGGACCAAAAATAAATGTTTTAATTCATACATACACTTGAAAATGTGCCCCTCACCTGCCCCTACCCCCACCAGACGTAAGGAGAACGAAGGCAGGTCTGAACTGAGAAGCTCGGACTCTGACCATCGACTGACGCTGCACTTTTAAAGCCCCTTCCTGTTTTGAAACATGCATAAATGTGCTTTGACGCGTTTAGATTTTCTATCCTCAAAAAGCTGCACTGTACACACAGCTGCACTGGAGTCTGCACTGGAGTAATTAGTCTTATGCAGTCAATTAAGGGGAAGTGTACCTATAGGGACTTGCCTGACCCTTCTGCGATTCTACCTCAGTCTTTCTGAACCACACTTATTTACACGTTAATAATATTTCAGTAAAAAGATGATGAAATGAGGACAGATGGTTGAGATTTTACGTACCAAATTTTCTGTGAAGAAAAGCTTTCTTCAGCCTAATTTTGGAGAGCATAGTAAGTGACGGCTTCTTTCAATAGGCTTCTCTTAATAGTAATACTTCAGCTTGGATTCATTTTATATGATAATTAGAGCAGAGTGTGCATGTGTGGAGGGTGTGGTGCCAGCTTGCTGAGGTCAGTAAAGAGGTGTAATAGAAGGACAGAAGGTTGGTCGGCTCATCCTCAGACCTCCAGAGTCTGCAGAAGACTCCCAAGTCCACAGTCATCAGCATGCACACCATGTGACACCGCTCTCCCCCTTTCTTTCTCTCTCTCTCTCCCTCTTGTTCTCACCCCCACCTCCTTCTTTCTTTCTCTCCTCCCTCCTCTCCCGCAGTGTGTCTCCCTCTCTCTCCTTCTCCTCTGGCTCAGTGGTGTGTTTCCAAGAGATAAGACCCTTGCTCATTTCACACATGAGCAGAGTGGAGTTGGGTAAGACTCTGTGTGTGTGTGTGTTTGTGCGCACGTGTGTGTGTGTGTTCATCTTGGGTGTGTGTACCTGTGTTTGTGTCTACGTGAGTGTGTGGGTGAGCGTATGAGTTTGCACATTTATATATGCGTTGAAGGTTAGAGAAAAAGCGAGCAAGTACAGACTCCAAGTTTTCCTCACTTGCTGCTTCTTTGCTTCAGGTTTCATCTCGCCTGCGAAGCTGTCTGATGGAGGCAAAAAGTAACATTGTTAATTTCACTTTTAAACTCACGATCTTCACTCCAGTAAGTTTACAATTACGGACAAAGTCACAGGCCAACAGTTCTAGTACTGATGTGTGCAAACACAAATGGTCCGATATGTTGTTTTTGTAAGTATGTAATAAAACTCTCTGCCAACTGAGTCAAGCGTAGCGATATTTGTATTGTGGACCAGAGATGCAAAAACCGACATTATTTCAGAAAGCGCAACATTTGGGGAAACAAACACAAAACACACAATAACAAACCTGAAAACACAACTTTTGTTTTTTAGAAAATAAGTTTAAAAAAATGCAACAGAATTAAAAGTCATCTTTTGGAGACTATAAATATCTGTATTCAATTCAATTCAATTCAATTGAAGCACTTGGCGACAGTGGGAAGGAAAACCTCCCCTTTAACATGTCCAGACTCAGGGAGGGGCGACTGTCCACCAAGTACAGAAGATACACTGTAATATACAAGAAATTCATGAAAATCATTCATGGACTGACCAACCAAAAGAGAACAGACAACACATTTATTCCCAAAGGAAGACACACATTAATGCTACACAATAATATCCTGTTAGGCCGAGCAGTTATGTGACACCATATAGTTCTAATTCAACAAACAGATCTTTTTAAAGTGGCATTCATATACATAACACAGGCTAGAAAAGCTCTGTGATTTACACAGTCATCTGCTTTGCTGGTATGCCTGCATACTAATAAGTTGCTATAGGAACTAAAGCTGAAATAAGCACTTCTCCTACAGAAATAACCAGTGTCCAGGGCAGCCGTCTATGACGTTTCTTTGTATAAGCTGAGTGAAAACACAAAGCAGGAGGGGTGCACTGAACTTAAGCTGTTTTTGAAGCTGGGAAGGACTTACCAGGAATACATGATGTTTACTGTGTTTCACCCCAAAGTCAAAGGTTTCAGCTTCTGAACAATGCAACCATGGAAGCGATCCTCTACAAGGCAAAACTAATATTTGAACCAAACAGGTTGGCTGCAGTTAAAAAAAGAGAGCCATGCAGTGTGGAAGCCATTTGTCATACTTGAACCCACAGGAAGAATATTGTGATTTCAGTGTGCATTCACCACATTAACATATCAAAGTGATGAATCCATGTACACTTGTTTTCTTTTCTCTTTTTCTAAAATGAGGCTCTCCATAAATGTCCCATATTAACCACTTGTTTAATAAGTAAATATAAGTCTTGAATGTCTTTAAAAAGTCCATCCATCCATCCATCCATCCATCCATCCATCCATCCATCCATCCATCCATCCATCCTAAGCTGCTTATCCTTTTCAGGGTCGCGGGGGGCGCTGGAGCCTATCCAGCGCCCCCCGCGCGTTTCTATGTGTGTTAGCCCCTGTCGCAGGGCTAACACACATAGAAACAACCAGTCGCACTCAGTCACACCTATGGGCAATTTAGAGTTTTCAATTAACCTATCCCCAGAAAAACATGCAATTTGTGGGGAAGGGTCTTTAAAAAGTGTCTTTCAAAATACCCCAACTAGCCACCGTGAGATCAGCCTTTTAGGAAAGTCAAGTTACTGACTGTTGCCTTGGTGTTCATAAACCCGACATACTGAATGAAGACTAACTGCCAAACTGAGGCACACCGCACACTCATAACCTAAGTGACATATTACCCATTATGTAGTTCAGCCTTAAGCACACACTGTTATACAACTCTTCTTGCTCTAACCTGGACCGTAAATAAGACTATGCTATACTAGTAACAGAACCTGCAGACGTACGAAGTGTTAAGAAAGCATTCACTGAGGGGAAAAATGGACCTGGAGACAGATTTTTCCCCATAGACCATATTTTTAAACCACCCCCTTGTGGGTATTAATTGATTGATAATACTTTATTTATCCCAAGGGAAATTGTTTTAAAGGCTGCCAGACCATCCGGCGCAGGTATTAGAAAGAATGCAGATTTAAGGCACTCAAGCGCCGGCTTTCTGAACTAGAAGCTACGCCCACCGTTTATATAACCTATGGTTATGTATAGCCCTGATCAGCCAGTCCCAAAGTCAAGAGTGCCCCTGTTAGAAAAGTGAGAGTCAGGTGGGGCCCACCCAACCTTAAATCTTCACTCTAATCTAAATACAAGAGAAAGTGATGGGTTTCCTTAAAGATTTCATTAAAAAACAAACATGAACAACACAGGCTGTTGGTCATACATCTTTTTGGAACAAAACAACAGAACATTTCCAATGAAGTCTCAGACTTTAGCGTTACAGTTGTTTTTTTTTAATGAAAGCTCCTCCATTCAGGTGCTCCAAACAGGTAAAAAATCTTGGGCTGATAGGGCTGCTGTTACCTGAACTTTAATCCTTTAACATCTCTTAGCTGGCCAGTGAATTAGTAGGTGTTAAAAAGTTAAACTAAGCACAACTAAAAAGCATTTTCCTTGTAGAGAATGTCAAAGGTTTGTGCAGATTTGTTTTGGCTCCTTTTCACCGAGTAAAAGCTGCTTGGAAGCAAATGACCTTCTCTTTGTAGACGCACCAAAAAAGCACATTTGGAATTTAGGGAGTAAGCAACATCTCTGTACTGCAATTAGTTTAAATTAAACCCGTAAACAATGTCTTCTTCCCCTGCATTTATCTTTTTCATTAGTTCCACTGTGTTTCAGAGTAAAAGTGAAAAATTACTTACCTCGCAGTCTCATCAGGGATGGTAAGAGCACATCGGAAGATGGCGCGTGAAAAGAGTTATCCATGCAAATACAAGCTAATGAAGAGTTTGCTCTGTCCTCAGAGGAGCCCTTTTGTCTCTGCTACTCAGGGTTTCCTGAGAGTAGTTTGGCGGGAGGACAGGCGCTCACAGCACTGTTCATTTGCACAGACAGTTGAGTCCTCAGAGAGCAACGAGGAGGCGTCGCTGCTGAGGGGCCCTCAAACAGATTTGAGTGGTCTGGTTGGCTCGTGCCACAGTTAGCTGTCTCATTCTTGGCTCGTCTGTGTTGGGTTGCATCGACCGGCACTGTCAAATGTGGCGGAGGTGTTTGGAAAAGACCTGTCTTCTGTGCTAGCATCTAGCATCTCATTTATTTTCAACCTTGATGGGTCAGCCAGGTGTCCTGTATCATGCAGCATGCAATGCATCACTTCTTGATTCATTTTAAAAGTGAAAATAAAGTTATTTTTTTAAACATCATGAGAACCACTGAAAGTAGTACATCCTGTCTAATTAGGGCAATTTAAAACTTAACTCCTGGGTATGTATTCGTTAAAGTGGATGATATATGGCTTCTATTTATTTTGTTGTTTACATACTGTTACATATAGTGTCAGGTATATAGCAGTCACTTTGGGCCACAAACACAGGCTTAAAACTGCTCTAAATGCTCTATTTCTGACAGTGTTTTTTACTGTAAGCTGTGGCTACACAATGATTCAGCACATGCACTACATAGCAACAAGGATCTAGGTTAAGATATCCTGGTTAATTGGAGCCTTTCTGTCTCCAGGATGATGCAGACCTCTCACTACATAACGCATGAATGGGCTCCATCATCCCTCCAACCTTAAGTTGGATAAAACGGATGGATTCTCTATATGATTTCAAAGTGAGAAGATCTCCCTGACGTAGTCACGTCCCTCACACAGCTGTGGCTGTGAGCACTGAGGCCCCACACACCTGCTGTTCAAACCTTTCATTTATGAGAGGAAACCAATCAGAACATCTTTATTCTCGGTCTTGTTTCAAGAAAAAATATATATCCTCACTGTGAATCTGATGCTAGCTACATGCTAGCATCAGATTGGGATTCAAATCGACATAAAGATATTTATTTCTTCTTATTCAGCTCTTGGTAAGCAGTAGCAATCTGAGTAGGGCAGCGACTAGTAGAGCTCTTTGTTTTGTTACTTTCATAATCTGCAGAAATATTTTCAGTGAGTGACAAGTTTGGACTGCCAGCACTCCACTGGCGCTGTGCTTGAAGATGTGCAGAATGTAGTCTGCTGAATTAAGCAACAAAGCTGAAAAGGACATTCATGCCATGTACACTTGTGTTCTCTTACCCCACCATGCAGGCTTCTAAACTGTGCGCTTACAAGCTGGATGATCTCTCTCCACTTTATCCCAGAGGATGCTGGGTCCACGATCTCCAAAAATATTACTTCACATTTGTATTTGTCAGGATGCAGGATGGTTTATAATGTCACCTCAGGCACAGAGGAGCTGGAAACATTTCTGGATCTTGCGTTTTGCATGGTTTTGAATAGTAAAGCTCTATCCTGACGCTGTAGATACAGGAATTAACTGTGCAACAGACAAATGCACAGTGGGGAATCAGTACTGCACACAATAATAAATATAGGTTATGTGACAATGCTTTGATTCAATTTTTCAGCATAATATGATCCACAAGAAAGGTGTACATGGTCTCCACCTACAAGTAAGAATTAGATAAGGAATGTTATGGGCGAAGAACACTCACATTCAACACTGGGAATAGGAAAACATGTAGCCTCCACTCTCCCAGGACCCACAGTCCTAGTTTAGTAAACTAGCTACTATTACAAACACCAAAATCTGGGCAAATTGTCGTGCTACTTAAGTGCAACGTCCTCAGTGGAAGCAGGTGGAGTTGTGACGGGTGGGCTGGACAGTGCATCTCAGTGAATCATACGCTGCACTTCTCTTGCTCATCACTGTAGCAGAATATAGCCCTCCAATCATGGGTTATATTAAGATGTACTTATTACAGGATTGCCACAGCGAGGCCTGCCTCCTCTAAGCTTTGGAGGGGGAATATAGTTTATATCAGTGCAAACACACACCCACGGTGAGGTATGTTAAACTTATAGTGTCACAACTCTTTCACAGTTCTGTGGCATCTGTAAATAATGCCTTCCCTCCTGAGTCGATGTCATAATCTTTCATTCGGTGATTATGTGACTTATATGAGAGGCAAATAAAAAAATGATAGAATAAAAAACAAGATTTCCAATCTGGATTAATTGGGGCCAGAATTCACTTGATTCATCAAAGAGAGAATTAAGTGGAGTAAGAGTAAAGAGGATTTAATGGTTGAAGTTCAGGAAGTAAGAATGTTGCACAGAGTTCCAGCAGGGGTTGAGACGGGCTGTGCGTGGTAGGGAAGAGCTACCTGATAACTGGGAAAGTGCGACTGAAGTAAGGACTAAACTGCCAAGAAGGGGTTTGATGCATCCTCTGCACAGACAAAAGAAGACAAGGAGACTGAACATTTTCCTGTACATCCTTATTACAAAGGAAGAGATCAGCGAAGGAAAAGTGGGAAAGTCAGGGAGATGAAAAAGTACACAGGAGTACTGGAAGGCTGGGCGTATGGCTTATAGTCAGCTGTATAGAGAGCTTGAGCTGGGTTAAGTACAGAGATGAAAACGTACTGATGGGTGAAGAGTGCAGTGACAGTTTTTTTTTTTTTTTTTTGATTAAGCATTACATGATTTGGAAAAGTGTTTCTTAGAAAATTACTAAACCAAGTTAAACGAGTCATTTCAAACTTCCTTTACATGAATTTATTAATTGAAAGACGGACTGTGAGGTGCTGCACAGGGAAACCATCAAATGTGCTGTCAGTAAAGTCAGTTTTGGAATAGCTTACCAACGGCCAAAAAGGAGCGCTGGATATATTCTAGTTTTAGACACATCTCAAACAATGGCTGATGACGAAAAACTACACCAGTGATCATATTTTACTTATTTTGTTGTGATTTTTTTGTATTGATTGTGTGCGTTTTCTTGCATATCTTTTGTAAAATATTCTTACTGTATATGGTTGTAAACTGTCAATTTAAAAATATTTATTGATGTCCATTAACATTCATGTTAACATGCATTGTTCTTGATAAATAGAGAGAAATTGGCCCAAATATAGAAAGAGATGCCACACAAGTCATCTAAGCTAGTGAGCTATAATTCTTCTTCTTATTGACAAAACCTACTTGAAATCCACAGCGCTGACTTTAGGCTGGGTGTTTTGTGAAAGTCATCATTACCAAATTAAAACTACAATATTCTATCATAAAAGTCAGAAGTTGTGCAAAATGCCCCAATCCCTTGTCTGCACAGCAAGCAAGAGAGGAGAAAACACAAATGAAGCTCTAATTGAACCACTACATTGCAGATGTAAATGCTTAAAATGAGTCATTTTTCACTCTTTACAAATGGAAGGGCTTAGCTTATTACAGTGTCCTCCAAGATAAGCTGTGGGCTGCTTGTAAAAATTATATATTTTGAGGTCCAATTAATTCCACGTCACTGAATGCATACATTAGAAATTGTACCGCCTATAAACAAGAGCCCCCAACAGCAGGCCCTTGGACTCATGTTAAGATTTATGCTGACTTATTACAGAACAATCAATGAAGACTAATAAAACTTTATTCATCCTATTTTCTTTCCATGCATTGCGACAGCCACTGCTACATTTTGATGGATCTGTATTTGACTTCCCTCGAGTGCAGACACTATGACCACATCCATGCATTTTATTAGTGTCGCTACAGGAGAGATTCACCAAGTCATGCTTTTACAAGTTTTCCTTTGTTCTCAGCAAGAATTTCTACATAAGCATCACTTAGACACTGCCATTAACAGAACAGTAATAACGTGGGCTGAATGAGCTGAAAGGACATAATTACAGAGAATATGAATTATGGACTCATTAATCATGTTGGTGGGCAGGCAATAACACACACTGGTGACGTGCCAACAAACAGTTATCCAATTATCCAGCAATTACCTGGTTAATAACGCTTTTCCAGGGCCAGTCTATTGACCTCTTCCTGAGATGGGGCTTGCCATATATTACAATATATCTGCAGAACAGAGTCAAGGGCCGGAGATTGACATGAAGATTAAAACAGCAAGCAACAAGCTTTTTTTTTTTCACATACCAGTTGATTCAATAAGAATCAACTAGTATGTGAAGTACAAGTTTTATTTCAAAAGACAGCAATCAGACCAAATCTGCCTGTGTCGATGCCAAAAATTATAATTCACCAAATACATTATAAGGGTGGCTCCAACACTGAGCTCCGGTAGAACTAAATACTCCCACGTTAAAATGTCTAACTTCACAGCATACCACGTTTATTGCCTTGTTGGCCGAGGACCAATATGTCTGTAACTGCCTAATAGCTGAGCTCCATAAATATAATGCCAAAAGAAAACCTCAAACCACAAAACACACCGCCAAGATACTCCAAGACTAGAGAAGGTGGCAGGATGGTGCTGAACAGACTGAGTATATGACGAAACAAAGGACAGAGGGAAAACACAGACACACACATGCACACACCCACCCACACAGAGGGCCAATTAGGGAAGTGGAGACAGGTTGGAGAATGAGGCAAAGCTGAACATAAGACAGTCACAAGGGGGAAAGTAAAACTCAGTGCAAGACACAAAAAACAGTATCAATCAATCAAAGTAAAACAGGAAATAAGAAGCAAGCCCAGCTGAATGCAGAGGAAAGACAAAATCACACTCGAGGAAACACTGAGGAGGCACATGGTAATAAATTAAAGATGACAAACAAAAGGTAATAACACCACAAAACTGAAAACACAAAGAAAACAATCGAAGTAGGAACACAAAATTAAACCAATCTCAACTTCAAACATTAAAATATCGTAAAACCTAAACAGCATCAACAGCATCAACAAAATAATAAAGCACTATATGAATATATAGTTTAAAAAAGTGTACATAAGCATAGGTGCAACTCACAGACACACTAAAATTACAGTGCTGCAATTTAATTAGTGAAAGCACAAATTTCTTGGGCAGCTTTGAACTTACATCCACATCATTTGTCAGATAATTCCATTGGAAATGTTCCAAAAACAGCAACAGCACAAACACGACCAACAAGTCCAGTTCAGAAGCGACTTAGTGGAGGCGGGGCTTAGCAGAGGGTTCCCAGCCTCTTCCAGAGTAAACAGACACAGACACCAACCCAGCTGAGGTAAACAACAGACTGACAGCCAACACTCAGCACAGATGAACGGAAAGCAAACGTCAGCTGACTGCAACCCACTGACATGTAGTGGTAATATTTCACACACTGTGTCTTTCAGATTTCTCCTCGATTGAGACGCACTAAGAATGAATACATTTGTCATGTTAGCATTAGCAGTGGTAGTTTCTCCTTCCTCTGTGCTGCTCTACACTCCACACAGGAGGTGCAAAGAAAGCGCTCCGCCTGAGGTTATCGTGGATATGAAAAACATGCATAAATTAGGCTATCACAAAATTGGATCATTGCATTTCCTTTCGTGTTTCCTCAGGTTAGAAACCACCAATTGCACCAATCCCTGCTACCTGCACGCTCCCAATGACTGACCAGCACGTACAGGTCTGAGCCCGCCCCTCTGCTGGCCCCTGTTTCCAAACCCTCGAAAAATCCTATCTGCTTATTAATTTGTTTTTTAATTGAATTTCTCCTGCCGTTTTTCCGCTTAGTTAATCCCTGCACTGGCCTGTGGGCAGATGATTGGCGTGTAATTACCGGCTGTTGGCACACGTGCTTTCTGTGTGCTTCAGCTCTAGCTCGGCTTGCCGCTAAGGCGGCAAAATCTTTTGCTTGATCTATCTCCGCTCCCCACTCTGCACCTCCTTCTCTCCTCCAAGTCTGTTTCACTCTCCTATCTTCCCCCTTCTGTCCTCGCGCTCCAACTCGTCTCTGTTCTTCCTCCTCACTCTCTGCATGTATCAGAGGAAAAAATCACTCCCCAGAGGGAACTTTAGAGAGTGGGAGTAGAACTGCTCTCTATTTTCTTTTCAGGATCAAGAGAAAAGAAATGGGGCCCATTTTTCCATTTTGTAATCGCTTTCTCTGCTGGTCTATCGAGCGTGGCATCAGCCGAAGCAGGGGCCAAGTTAAACTCCTCCATTCTTTGAGGACACATGTTAATAAAACAGCCAGCAGATAACAGTAATTACCTCTCAGTGGCTTCTGCTCCTCACTGTGGGACCCAGTGTGAGAGTGGGGTCTGCCTCTTCTCCAGCTTGTACGTCCAAAAGATTAATTCTGTTTTTAATTACGGCACACCCTGAGCGATACACCAGTTGCAGCTATCCTTCCATCCTCCTCGCGCCTTTCCTTTCCGCCTCTCTGTCGTTGCTGTATTAGCATAAGTAATTAGAGATTCCTCTTTCGCTGCATGGTCTCGTGGATTAAATTGAACGTGTTGATCTCTTTTGATTCGTCTGTAGTTTGAGGCTGCCTGTCTTGTACAATTAAGATAGTACAGCAGGGAGCATGGTTGATGGTGGGGCTTGAAGCCTGCAACACCTGCTCTTAAAGCGTTATCTCTGATTTTGTTGTAAACTCTCCAGAGCTGTGTGGAGATTTAAGAGGTGACAAGTGGAGCTTATGCACGCTGAAACTGGAGGGCCAGCTGCAGGACTGTAAAAATGAATGTCCCAGGCGCGACGAGGTTGTGTCATTTCACTCATTTTACTGGGGACAAAATTTACTAGAAATAGACATTGTGCCCGAGTCTGGATGAAAAGCTGATATGCAGTGCGTGAGGTATCCCAGCCCTGCAGCATTGTCTTCATTGCAGTTAGGACCCTGACTGCCTTCTGCTCCTGAGTACACCCCCGCCCCCCCCAAAGAGAAGTGCCCAAAACCGTAGCCCATAGTATAAGAAGGTAAATGTCAAGTGTTCAGGTTTGCAATAATGTAGGAAAGAACAGCGTTGTCTGGCTCCGGGTCTGGCTTCAGTCCCTATAGTCTGGATGAAATAATTCAGAAGTAATAAAGTCCGTGATGAAATAATTTTTTCAGGGTTGCAAAACATATTTGAGCTCTGTGCAGTAGGTGCATCGTATAGGTGAGAGGGATGCTATAAATGGTAAAATAAACAGCATTTTTCTTCTCTACTCGAGCCCTTCAACACGTCTTATTCACCCAGGCAGTTTCTTTCTACGTCTAAGTGCTTTTCTATCAAACATTCACACTCCGATGAATGCATCAGGAGCAACTCGTGGTTCATTATATTCCCAAAGGAAGCCAGGGATCGAACCAGCAACCTTCTAATTAAATGCCCTGCTCTAACGCCTGAGCTGGAGGCACCCTCAACATCGCAGTGTCCCATATGTATGGCCTCCTTTTAACACGCATTGAGCTATCTAGCTGTGATTCCTTCTGAATTATATTCATATTCTAACACTTATCAATGTAGCTCATGGCTTTGAGAAGGAGAAACAACATTTGAAGCGGCTCATGTTTTCCATAACAGTTATTGGGCTACAGGAGCAATCCAACAACATTAGCCCGGAAGTTTGTTATTCATACCATGTGACGTATGAGTTAAGAGTCACACGATGTCGCTCTGCAAACAATCGGTGCTTTAAAAGCTGAAGGGAGTCATTTGCTGTAGTGTAGGTCTCATGTAAAGACACTGCCACTCTAAATCAACAGGGGCCAGTCGTGTGCGCTGTAACACTGATTGTAGATGAGAGCTGGAGACGCAGCTTCTGTGGCTGCACTTAGCATGAATTACATTGTCATGGCTCAAGCAGCAGGACTCGCAGCTGAGAGATTACTTTGGTGTAGATGTGGGTTTCCTGCAGGAGTACGTGAGAAGGATGCTTATTAAATCTGCCCGAACAGGCGAACGAGAAGTCAGAATGACACTTTCTGAATGGCTGTTCCAACAACTTCATTTGCATCCTGTAATTAACTGTCTCTCTTAACCTCACCTCTTTTCAACACACCATCACACATATTTATACACATGCTGAGCTGGTCACCGGTAAACATTTGTACTTGTGTGAATTTGCCATTACTGTGGTGACAGGGCTTTATCAAAGGCGACACAGTCAGTGAGCAGGCGTCTGACAGAGGTGGCTTTAGTTTGCAGTTTGAGAAAAACTGAAGAAGACAAATTAATGACTTTTTGGAGATAAATGTGAAATTACCGCAGACGAGTCTTTGGACTTTAAGGCTGCATCCATCTCTTTTAAATACTCTTTGCTTATGAGTCTGAAAAATGAAGCTGAGGTGCCTGAAATTTGTATTCCTTGTAATAGCCGGCAGAGGAAGACTCCTGCAGTTGTTGAAGGGAAAATGTCCCTCAGCTTCCTTGATCTGTCACCTCAGTAAACACTTTCCTGATGGATTTATGGTGAATTTATGTTTTCAATCGTTGGTTGCCTGCTCGTGTAAGCTTACTGATGGTTGTTTTGTAAAATATGATGACAGAAGAATGATTAAGCAGGACATGCTTTGGCGGGCCGCCTGTTTGTTTTTACAGGTGTTTTTATAAGGTCTTCTTTTTTTAACGTTTTTTTTTTGTAAATATGACACTTCCTTCCAAACCTTGTAACAGTTTTTTTTTTTAACTTCTTAAGTCTTCAGACCCCTAAATTATTTTCTTGCACAGTTTGTGTTTGGTCACGTCCCATTTTAATCTCTGTTTGTCACTGAATTCAGTTCATTTCACTTCCTGGCACAGCTGTGTCTGGATCGTCACTGACTTCAGACAAATCGCCTCTCCTGCTGTTTTCCACACAACCCTTTCAGTCATATTTCGGAATACGTTCATTCCGTCATTTTTTAACAGTATATTTATTTGTTTGCATGGGAGATGTTATTACCTAACTTATCACCAAACACGTGAAAACTATTCACCAAGTGGTACTGAAACTATGAAGAGCGCCACACAAACTCTAAACTATCTTGGTTGTTGTGATAAGACGAAGGCGAGCATGCTCTGTGTCTGGTTTGAGTCACACATTAGTTCAGAGAGTAAATGGCAAGTGTTTGCACAAGCTGCAGCTGGCAGTGTCCTCTTTGCGATCACGAAACCTCTAGCAACCACTCGCCAACTCTTTCAGAGTAGATGTAGTTTTGCCTAGCAACAGGGGTTGCCAGAGCATCATTGATCAATGCCCAGGCACTTGTGACTGAGGCCCAAGTACGCTTGTACGGTATGCAAGAAAATATTGCAAATCTAGTCAATTCACCTAATCACCACTGCCAGTTTGTGCTGATGTAATTGTATTTCCAGTAACTCTGAGTTTAAAAGCACAGTGCTAACATTTACAGAAAGTAATATTAATATAAGATACTTATGATGGCAGATTGGTTGCAAGGGAAATACGTCCTTGTTTCCAAAAGTGACTGTCCACCTTAAAACAGTTTTCAAACTAAGCGGGTCAGCGCTATTTTGAAGTCTTTAGTTGAGGAGTCCCAGATGACAAAATTAATGCATCAACCGAATGCACTGATGGGAGTTAGCTTTGAGTCAAAGCTTTGAGCTTTGAATTGCATTTTAATTTGAATCGATGTGGTTTCTTTTAAAAGCAATGTCTCTTCGTACTTCTTCAGTGTCTCATTTCTTAGTAACTTTGTGCATTGTGTCATACGCCACACAAAAGAAAGAGTCACTGTTTAGAAATGGTGAACTGAGGTATTCAGTGTGTGTACAGTGTATAAGTGGATGACACTAGGCCTCCAGGAAACTTCTAAACTACAGCTATCATCTGAGGCGCTGCAGAGTTTGTTCTTTGCTGTCACAACAGTCACAGCTCATCTATGAAAAACCCCCAGTCAGTCTACACACTGCGATACACACAATTAATGCATTTTACGCGTTTGGCATCATTTTACAATTACAGCCAGAAGATTCTGTACTCTAAATTTTAATTAAACTAGTTAAGTGGCCATAATATAATCAGGCCGTAATTATGCTAAAAATTAAAGGGAATTAGAAAATAGCCTGTGAAGAAGAAAAGAAGATTAAAATGAAATGCAAACGTTTACATTTATAGAAAAGTATTTTGAAGAATAATTAATTAATTAATACATCACCCTTACACGTACTTACAGTCAGGGAAAGAATGATTTGAACCCCAGCTGATTTTGTTTGCCTACTAACAAAGAAATGATCAGTCTATAGTTTCACTGGTAGGTTTATTCAAAGAGTGAGAGCCAGAATAGGAACAAAAAAAATCCAGAAAAAAATCATTTAAAGAAGTTAGAAATTCACATTTTCATGAAGGAAATATCCCTTTGCAAAATGTGCTTTAGTACTTAGTGGCAAAACCTTTGTTGGCAATGTCAAAGGTCAGACGGATGTTGTAGTTGGCCACAAGTTTAACACACATCTCAGGGGGGGTTGTTGTCCCTCTTTGCAGATCCTCTCTATGTTTCATGGCTGATGTTTGGCAACTCGAACCTTCTGCTCCCTCCACAGATTTTCTGTGGGATTAAGGTCTGGAGACTGACTCGGACGCTCCAAGACCTTAATATGCTTCTTCTTGAGCCAATCCCTTGTTGCCTTGGCCGTGTGTTTTGGATCATTGTCGTGCTGGAATACCCACCCACGACCCATTTTCAGTGCTCTGGCTGCCCCCACCGCCATGTTTGACGGTGTTCTTGGAGTTATAGGCAGCATTCTTCCTCCTCCAAACACGGCAAGTTGAGTTGGTGCCAAATAGCTTGATTTTGTTCTGATCTGACCGCAACACTTTACTCAGTCCTCCTCTGAATCATTGAGATGTTCAGTGGCAAACTTCAAACAGGCCTGTACATGAGCTTTCTTGAGCAGGGAGACCTTGAGGGCGCTGCAGGATTTCAGTCCTTCACAGTGTAGTGTATTACCAACTGTTTTCTTGGTCATTGTGGTCACAGCTGCCTAGCGATCACTTACAAGTTCCTGTCAGGCTGGTTCCTCAGCCTTCTCATTATCAATGAAACTCCACGAGGTGAGATCTTGCGTGGAGCTCCAGACCGAGGGAGATTTTCAGTTATTTTATGGTTTTTACATTTGTGATTAGTTGCACCAACTGTCATCACCGTCTCATCCAGCTGCTTGGCGATCGTCTTGTAGTCCATTCCAGGCTTGTGTAGGTCCACAGTCTCGTCCTTGTCATCCTTGGGAAGCTCTTTGGTCCTGGCCATGGTGCAGAGTTTGAATCTGGATAGACTGATTGCATCTATGGCCAGCTGTCTTTTATACAGGTAGTGAGTTGAGAAGGCTCCCAGTGTCAGAACGCAGCCGGAAATCTTGCTGAATGATCAAATAGTTATTTCATTCATAAAAACTTGTTCAAGTACTATTTTCCCTGACTGTACCCTGTTAACCTCCACTGGTCTGGTGTTAGGCTAGGTTATATACTGTATACCCAAATGCAGGCTAAAGCATAAAGACAGAAAGCCATTAGCAACTGTTTCCAATTTTGGAAAAAAAAAATTATTGTCTTTGGGCAAATGTCAGAAAAGATGTCCACCTTTTTTTGTTAAAGTTCAAGTTTACGTAATTAAAATTGTATGTTTGGTGTGATCAACAGTATTAAAAAAAGTCACAGAAAGTCGGGAAAGTCACAAATGTTCACAGATGCTTGAAAACAACTTAAAGTGTACATACGCTCTTGCGTGTTGTTTTTTTGGGAAACTGAATAGCAGTGGTCAGATACTTTGTGATGCAGGTGGTTTGTCATTAGATTTTCATGAACAGTCTGACCAGGTTCAAACATGCATTTGTGGCCAATCCACAGCTGGTCTGGCAGCAACAAAGAATTATGGCAATTTGCCATCCATGCACAAATGTTTGACTGACTTACTGGGTACATAGCTGGCTACACTGGCTGCTTCCTCACTTTAAAAGCTCCTCAGAATGTGGCTTGTGATGTGTTTCCTCTTCATGTGATCATACAATAGATCATATGGTTTGTTGATGTGATTGTTAGTTTGAGACAGAGAATAAAAGACAGATGGTTCATCCACTAACCTGCCAAGTATTTCAGAAAATGCTGCCCTTTAAAAATTGTTTCCAAGGTTGAGTCCACAGATGCTTCTGCCCAGCAAACCATATGAAGCATAAGGTTTGCTGGAATCCAATAACATATTTCTTGCCCTGAACACTTCTTGCCAAGGTGCTATTGATGATAATCATTAATTTCCCAAAATGGCTCAAAATACAGTAAGATGTGTGCTTATTTCAACTGTGGTTATTTCTAACCCCATCATGGATTTATCATTTCTCCTTAAAAAAGTTTAAAAAGACGTTCTTCATTTTGTCTCTCAACCAACTGTTCTATTTCAGACCCTTCTTTCCCCTTTTTTGCTGACATTTAGACTCCCAAATCCCTCATTACCTGCTTGCTATGTACACTGATCAGCCACGACATTGTTATTACCTGATTAACATTGTTTTACAGTTAGTCTCCCATTTTTCTGCCAAATAAACTCTTATCCATTAAAGCAGGAAACCTCTAGAGGCGTCCTGTGTTCTGGCACCTGGATGCTGGCAGTGAAGCCTCTGGGTCTTGGGGTGGGGGCTCTGTAAACCAGGCTTGTTCTGGAGTGCATTCATATTAAAAATAAAAGTGTACCAAGGTTATAAACCAAGTTAACACCCTGGTTTATTGGTTACATTTTTTTGTAGCTGGGCATATTGTTCAAATGTGGCCACTGACGTAAGAGAACGCTGTGGCTTGGTCTGTAACAGTGTTCAGGTCTGTGGTACGTGTTACATCCACATCACTATCAGGGACTACATTTTTCCAGCAAAATATTGCTTTGTAAAAAAACAAAACAAAAAATAATATATTTACTTCACCTATCAGTGCTGCAGGTGACTGGTATGAACTGTGTACTCGGTCAGTTCTTCTTGGGACTACGCTGCTAAACAAGGGGTATATTTTTTGTCTGGCTTCAGTCACCCTAACATCAAACAGTCTCACCATTCTACGGGGATTATCAACTCAATACGTCAACTGAAAGTGTCTTAGGGCATTTTCACAACTGTAGTTCATTTATTCTGGTCCGATTCATTTAATAAGCTTATAAATTTGTATCTTTTCCCCATGATCTGTTTTTTTTCTTTTTTTTTAATTTTCACACAGGGAAGAATTCAAGTCCACTGTAAGCAAACCAAAATGAGGCATTATAAACCACATGAGAATCTTCAGTCCCCTTATTGGCCAGACATGTCTGGGACAGAAGCAACAGAAGTAAATATAAGAAGCATGTGGAGAGTCATGGACTATTGGGGAACAAACAGAATTTACATGTATTTTGCGGCTATGCTAGCCCCTACAGACGTTTGCACATCTATAATACCCTGATGGATCCCAGAATGCAACGCATACGTGGCTATGGAATGTTTTTTTTAGCTCAAACTTGCAACATACCCCTCTTAGATCACATTCACACCATCATTTGGAACCGCACCAAGACCAACTCTCTCAAAGAGTCTTGGTGAGGTTGTTTTGGTCAGCACCTGAGTGCGATTACTGTGTTCACACCTACTCAAATAAACTGGACCCAGAGGGAAAACGAAACAGAGCTCTATTTAAATGGTCTAAACACCGGAGGTGTGAAAACTCTTAACTGGCTGAGCATGTTCACCTGAAACAAACTTTGTTGGATGCATGCACGCAGTCAGAACCATGGACAGGTCTAGTGGTCAGACACAGCACCACGTTTTGGAAATTAAAGATCAAACGATAATGTTCGAAAATAGCTCAAACACGTAATACAGGCTCAAAGCAACACAGCTGGAGTGGATGAAGCAGCAGTGTGGGTGAGTGTAACAGGGAAAGTGATGTATATTATGTATAGTATTAAAGAACACTGTTATTATTGAGCGCACTCATTATTTAAAACAACATTATTTAAAACCAGCGAGGAAAACTGGCTAAAATGCAAACTGTGACAGCTAACAAACCATCGACTTATCAGTATAACAGTAATATCATGATGTCACGAGAAGGTGACGATAATTACTCTTGTGTATTATTTTAAATTAATGTTTAATGTAATTGAAGGCTATTGCATGAACACCTTAGCCCTGCTGTTTGTCTGTCTTTCAAATCTTCAATACAATATTATATAAAAGTAACAAATATCTGAGGTACAATTCAATTCAATTCAATTCAATTTTATTTATATAGCGCCAAATCACAACATCAGTCACCTCATGGCGCTTTACATTGTAAGGTAGACCCTACAATAATACATACAGTGAAAAACCCAACAACCATATGACCCCCTATGAGCAAGCACTTTGGCGACAGTGGGAAGGAAAAACTCCCTTTTAACAGGAAGAAACCTCTGGCAGAACCAGGCTCAGGGAGGGGCGGGGCCATCTGCTGCGACCGGTTGGGGTGAAAGAAGGAAGACAGGATAGAGACATGCTGTGGAAGAGAGCCAGAGATTAAATAACAAGTATGGTTGAATGCAGGGAGATCTATTAACACATGGTGAATGAGAAAGGTGACTGAAAAGGAAAAACTCAATGCATCATGGGAGTCCCCCAGCAGGCTGAAAATGC
>VURO01016240.1:4567-21710 GCA_015108175.1 Pelvicachromis taeniatus
GAGGCAGTGTGCGCCAGGCAGAAAACACGAGTGCAGCCATTTATGTGTGTGCTGAGCAGCCTTTTTTCTCACACACACACACACACACACACACACACACACACACACACACACACACACACACACACACACACACACACACACACACACACACACACACACACCCTCTGTGAGCCCATGTGTGAATGACTGACTGTCCACTTGGCCAAGTCATGCTTGCACCCTGTTTACTTGCCTATGGCCCTGTGTAATGATGCAGGTTTCATACCCATTTCACTGGTACTTTTGTTTGCAACATATAGTGTCTGGTGATTTACACCCTTGCTGAAAAATATGTCACATTTTTCTGTTTTTCTTATTTATTTTTCCTGTTTGTGTGAGACATTGAGAGAGACAGAAGGCGAAGAGAATCGGGGGAAGACATGCAAGTATAGAGAGAGAGACGGAGGGTTTTGTTCAGGGTTTTCCTCAAGGAGAAACTGTCATGTGTAAAATCTTGTTCAGAACCAGCAATTGTGTTTTGTTGGGCTGCACCAGCAGGGCTAAGCTGTTCATTGAAAACCAATTTGTTAATGTCTAAACGCTGCGCTAGTTTTCCCTCAAGGACGAAGATTGATATTCAACATAACCTGCCAAGACACCAATGAAAAAGAATATAGAAAGAGATGATACTCAAGAGGAATTATGCAAGAGATCTCAAGGACTAGAAATTGTTTCTTTTTTTTTCACCCTTCTCATCTTCTCTCAGTCTGTAGTTCATTAGCTTCCTTTACACTTAAACAATCTGTCTGCTTCATAAAGAAGCTAAAATAATTCTTGACAAATCTGGTATACTCAGAATCTCTTTAAAACATTATACGTGATCCGCATAACCTATTTTAGATTGATCTAGTTTATCTTTAATGCTTTCCGTGGGCATTTCAGAAAAATCAGCTAGCCGTTAATGCTGGTTAAATACAAAATGATATAGGATTGATTAAAAGGGTCAGGCTACCAGCCTACCAAAGCGTTTGAATCTGGAGGTAGCCACCATAAAATTAAAACGGGGATCAATGGCGTGTCATATCCCTGCTGCTCTGCGAGCTGAGCATGTAATTCTAAGCTTCATGCTGCAGCCATCTCTCACGTCAGGCCTGCGAGCATTAGGCTCAATAACCCAGCCGCCCAGGGCTACTGTTGCTAGCTATGGTACTGTATTCATAAACAGCAGTACACCACTATTAGTTTAGTATCTGTCTCCTCTGCAGACATTTAGCTATTGCATAGTGTTTTTGGGTTTTCATGGTTTTCATCAGGTAGAAGTGAATTTTGTAGGATTTTCAAAAAAAAAAGAAAAAAAATCAAATGTTAATAAGTATTGTTAGCAAACTAATACACAGGGAAGAATCCTGTGCAAATGTTGCTCGTACTTTTCTTCAGATCTCATTCTAAGTACTAAAAATATTCATATATAAGCTAATATTCATTAGCTAATATTCATTAGCTTATATATATATATATATATGTCTGGCTCACAATAAACGTTGTCTTCGATTTAGATTTTAAGACCGTGTTTATTGCGAGCCAGACTGTGATCCACCTACTATAATCCTACTATAATGTTTTGTAAAATGTGTCCATAATAAGGAATTTTAATGGCGCCTCTGAATCCTGAGAAAGCAAATGAAATCGTGGTCATGGTCATTAAGCCACCTATTTAAATTTTAAACGTTTTAAAGGATCTTGGCATCCTTTTTAGTTTAGTTCCAATTAACTGTTCAGTTAAATAATGTTGATAGTTAGTAATGATTTAATCACAACAGAGAAGAAAAAAATCAACCTATTGATCCTTCATATAATGGTTTAAAAGCACTTACTGAGTATAAAATCTTAAATGAGTAATGACCCCAAATAAATAATTAAAATGCCCTCAGAGATTGGTTGGGTTTTCAATATTGAATAACATTATTAAGAGTCTGAGGAGGGATGACCTTTGGAGGCCATCATTAACTTGTTCTAATAGGCTGCATTTGGCAGCATTGCCTCTATGAATAGCTGTGATGTTGGTATGACAGATGATCGATTTAATGTCACATTTGTTTGGAAATGGTACTGCTTTTCTGTCTCTCTAATGTGTCTATGTTACCACGTTCTACCTGCAGCCAGCTCTGGTTTAACCCTCAGCTTGCAATAGCTTAGGGTTAGATTATCATCCAGTCAGGCACTTAGTCCTTACATGCTTGCCTACTCGCTAATTTGTTGGGCGCTGTGCTTAACAAACTAGAGCTGTGCTTTTTAAGTGATTATTTCTTTTTAAATTTCCTATTACTACAGGTCACTGTTGTCATGAACAGGTGATAAATGTGACAAGATATACAGTAAACTTTTATCCCCCATTGGTTAAATACTTCAAAACGTCTATTCTGGAAGTGGTGCTTTTGAACAAAAGATGTACAAAAGACTAATGGAAAATATTTTCCCTGAAAGAATATTTTGACAATAATTTTGGGCTCACAAGTAAAGGTCATCTTAGCAACACATGTCTGAGTCTCTGGTTTGTCTTTCTTTTAATTGTTCCACCTTTTTTGTTGTGACAGTATTTCTGTAATCTTGCCACCTAAATTGCCTGAACAGAGCTGTGGCATGCAGTTATCTTTATACACGCACAGCTAAATACACACCTTCTTCTTTCTTTGCAATCCTTCTTTTAGCACCTGAAAGTTGGACATGATAAAGGTCATGAATCGACGCTTGTCGCCTCTCTCTCCCTTCCACAGACTGCACGTCTGCATTTATTATTGTCTCTCTTGCTTTACTTCTTGGGCTTTATATTCTATGAATTTAGACTCAGCACATTTCTGTTGAAAAAGCAGATGAAGCACAAGACTTACATACTGTGTCATAGCTTTGCCCGGACACTCCCTAATCAGACTAGTGGTCTACAAAGACAGATTTTCGTTCCTGGCACCAGTGTGTTGGAATGAGATGCCACTCACTATTAGTGGAAGCTGTTATCGGACGCCAGGCTTTAAATGTAAATACGAATCAGCTCATTGTTTCACAATAACACCAGGCAGTTTGCTTCTTACTGCTTGTGCATTTCCATTATGTGCTGTATGAATTGAAATAAAACTTTACATTTATAGCTGTGACATGAGCAAATGTTTTGCTTGTGCTCAATTTTGCCGTTATGAGAATGCTGCATTCACTTTCACTTCCCTTTCTTCACTGATTCTTTTTGTCTCGCATCTTGTGTCATCAGACATAACTTAAAAATACTTGCCTCGTTATGACTATAGGTCATGAGAGCCAATGAGGCTGAACATAAAGGCCTACAACAAAGACCTAGTGTAATGAGACGCACCATAAATGGAGAACAGAATCATATGAATTGTATCCCAAAAAGTCACTTTTTCCTCTTCACAAAACAAAGTTTCAATGGAAGTATTAATGGTTATTTGTCAGTGCACCTGGTGATTTCCCGTAGTCCTATATAACTTACTGATGGCACGTCTGTGTGTAGTTTCAGTGGAGCAGAGCAAGGTGGTTGTGTGGTCTCTGTATGCGTGTGTGTGTGTGTGTGTGTGTGTGTGTGTGTGTTACAAGCTGACTGGTGGATTAGCTGTCCGATGGCAGAAGGAGAGGGATCTGCTTTGACAGTGTGGTAGTTAGCCCATCTGTCTATAATCTGCTGTGTCGGTCTGTGCGTGCTGCTGCTTTGGTACTACCTGCCACCAGGTGGTCAGCAGTACCCCGACGCCCTGAAATAAAGCTGTGAGGGAGGTGGAGCCTAGTGGTCGGCACGCTTTTCCAGCAAATTTGATCAGCTGTTGCTTGTGTACTGCACTGCATTCTAATACTTAAACTCACAGAGATGATTGGTCACATTTATTGAGTTAAGAATTCTGTTAAGATAAACTATTTTCTGATAAACTGTTTAAGACTAACAGACTAATTTGAGTAATTCTACTCGAGCATTAACTTGGTTTGAGATACTTTAAAATGCAGACAAATACATGCGTAGTCACCAGCTGCTTACTCAGGCAGAGTGCCTTCCAGTCATATTTACTATTATTCAGCAGGAGAGAGAGAACAAACTTTCATAAGTAACATTAAACTTAACCAGATGAACAAGCAGTTAATTTCATAATTCAGCTGTACTCTAACATTAACTTATAGTTATGCCATAGTGTGGCTGCTGTTAATACCCTATTGGAAGTATTGGGTCTCTGATGCTGAGAGGGTTGTGTTAAGAACATAGACTAACTTATGATTTTCAATTTCAGTGCATCAGTTTTGGAAAAATTGTTGCCAACGTCTTTATGATCCTGAGCCAGCTGTTTTCTCTGCACAAGAAGAGCCTACAACAGTCCTTCCTTTCACAATTGATCACTTTTTGATCCAGATGGTGTGCATGTCACAAGTGAGAAAAGATTTCACTCACTTTGCTGTTGTAGAGCAACAGAAAAAATAGAACCGTCAATATATGGTGGCCACTGTTGCTATTGTGTGGGGCTGTCATACATTCACTGAGGAATGGGAAACATTAACTTGGTCACATAATATGCATACTTAGGTGGCTGTTAATAAAACAAGTTGGCCTGCTTAATAAAGTCTGTGTCTGCGTGACATTTAATGTTAACACTCGTCTTTAAAAGCACATTTTAGATTTAAAATTAGCTGTGTTACAGCGCTATCTTGTTTTGGGATTGCCTGCCTGTCTTTCTGTAAAGTTTTGTGTCTATTGACTGAGATCATTTAGCAATACCAAAGAAGTGAGTTACTGATCAGTTGTACAACCTGCCAATCTAAGTTGGTTTTTCCTTCCCTCAGGGAACCTGGGTCGTGTTGACTACATCAGTGAGTTTGAATTTGATCTCTTTATCCGGCCTGACACCTGCAACCCCCGATTCAGAGTGTGGTTTAACTTCACTGTGGAGAATGTCCGGGAGACACAGGTTAGTGTGCTTTGGCATTTTTAGTGTGTTTACTGGCCATCTCTGTATTCACTCACGTCATTTATTAATAAATTTACAACAGACAATACTTAGTAACTTAATGTAGTTAAAAGTAAACTTCAGATTTTTTAGGTGTATGGTCACACAACTATACATTTATTGCATCACTACCAACTTCTTTTCTTACTTTAATATTACGCTTATTTTATTATGACCTGATATACCGTAAGAACTGCAAGTAAGCATGTGATCTGTTATTTGTAGATAAACTTGATGCCAACAAGGTTTTGATGAGCAAGAGATATTACTGGTATGAGATAATATGTTGTGTCTGTATGATATAATTTTACCGTGTTATGGAAATTGAGAATGGGTTCTTGTTGAGAACTGGTTCCCAATAGTTCAATTCCTTAGATTTGTTAGTCAGCTTGCCTGTCAATTCTGCTTACTAGGTCCACTTGCATTTGCACTATAATCAGCTGATTTCGGTATGTGTGCCGGGGAAGGAAAATAGTGGTGCAGTCTACAGCGTGGATATGGATATTACTTTTATTTTTTTGCACAAAAGGACGAGTACAATGGTAAGGTGCAAACTGCATCCAGGACAGAAACAGCTACATTATGCTGTTAGCATAATTTTGGTTCTTTGCAAGCACCTGCACAGACATCACACAAACGCTAAGCCCAGCAGCCAGACCCTAAACTTTAACAGGTAACAAAGGCAGTGATGAGCAGCAGCCTCGTTTCTACCTGTTCATGTTTCTAAAGTAGAATCCGCGATCCAGGGCGACAGCTTGAAAGTCTCGGTGGGCTGGATTTCACCTTTGCTTTCTGCTGTCAGCTTTTTGTTGCTACCTAAATACTAAGAGCAAGATCATACATGTACTCGCATTAGGATAGGGATTTGTGGTGGTGTGTGATGCTGTTCCCTACAGGTTTGCAGTGTAATACTATAACAAATTACTTTCCACTTTCCTGGGAGTAATTGAGTAAAGTACTGCATTACTTTTAAGAAAAGTATTCTGTGTAATATGTGTAAAACATTACACATTACACTGATCACAACAAAGAGGGAAAATACTTCCAACATGCACAAACATTTGATTATACAGCATGCAGTTGATATGCTGCATAGCGACGGCGGTGACTCTCAAAGCCGAGTGAAAGAGAATCCCAAAGAGAATCGATAATGAATTGAATTGATAAGTCATATTGATAATGCAGTCTGAATTGCTAAATTCTTATCAGTTTCCATCCCAGTTATATGTCATATTCTATCATTTGTCCACACCTAAATATGTGCAGCGTAAACCGCCACAATACTTCCCTGCATGTTTCCTACTTCATTTTTCATTTGAAAGTTGGCCTGTTTACGCCACCAAAGTTTTTTTCCCCTCAGAGCTAGTGGTAGAGTTAATCTTTGAATTACTACCTCACTTCTTGTCACAGCCTCCAAACTTCCTGCCACTGGCAAGCTTGGAGCTGGTGATTGGCTGACAGACGTGGTCACACGGCAAAGAGATACACCGCATGTGTGTGCACCGTGTGTGGTTTAAGGGGATGAAGGCTTGTTGTATCATTTGAATATAACATTGCAGAATAAAAGGAAGGTAAAACTGACAATATTGGCATTTAAGTTTGACTGCTGCAGTGTAATTTGTGCGCAGCACAGCAGTACTTGTCAGGTGTAGAAAAAAATGAGCTAGAGTAAAGAAACAGACAGTCTGGAGACAGCTAGATATAAAGACAGAGTTGATTAGATAGAAAGAAGCAAAGAGACCGGCAAAAAGATAGTGAGAAAGAAAGCAAATGCAAAGTGACAATGGAAGAAAAAAAGGAAAATAAAACGTAGAGAATGACAAGGAGAGATCCACAGCGTGCTGTTGCTGCTGTCTTCCTGTAGCTTGTCCAGCTCAGTCTATCTGAGGCTATCAGGCCTATCAGCCCATCTCCCCGCAGTGCTGTAGTCAGCACTAATCACATTTTATGGCACTGAGATGAATGGGAGGCCTCGGCTTGGAGCCGGATCGATCCCAGGACCAGATAGACCAGCACCAGCAGCCTGTAGCCTGGGCCAATAGGATATTTGCTGCTGTGGCCAAATGACAGAAAACGTGTGAGACAGTGACAGAGAGAAAGTGACAGGGAAGGGAAATGTGACACTGTAATGACTGAAGATTTATAAATATCATAGATAATAATGTACTGTATATTGTGGTGCATGCATGCAGCAGGCACACGGGTGACAAACAGGTGAACAACTATTCCTATTGCACTTTCCTGCTCGATCTTTCTCTATAGACCCCCTTAAAAGCGTTTTTTCATTAAAAACTGTTTCTTATCTGTCCAATTTCCTTCTTCAAAAAAGGTCTTGTGTGAATTTATTCTACTCCAGTGGAAGGTGTTGTGGTTAAGTGCTGCCTGTGCATTTTGTCAAAGTGTGCGTATGTATACACAGGCAGTATGATTAGATTGTGTCTGTGTGCCTAGAATCATCAGAATTCACATAAATCTTCACTTTATATACTAATGATTGTAATATTGTTGTGACATGAAGCAAAAAAATAAAGCTGCGAAATTTAATAGAGAAAGAATAATAGCATGAGTAAATAAACCAGCTAAGTGCAGCTATAGTATGGGAGAGAGGCTGTGCTATAGAGATATCAGTGGGTTCCAGGGAAGAACTGGGCTGTTGGAGTGTTTCATCCAGCTAAGCCTTGCTAACTCTCAGCCTGAGCCAAGGGAATGGGGAACAGTAAAAGCCCGTGATATTGGAAGTGAGATGGCCATTTTGAAGGAATGTAAGCTGGTGAAACAGATTTGGTCTGCCTCAATCAGCTTAGCAGCTTTGTGGAAATTGGCTTCACCGTAGCACCGGTTATGATGGATGGCTGGATGGATGAATGTCTCTTTTTTGTATGTCCTTCCTTTTTGTGTGGTTATCGAACCACTCACTTACCTCAGAAAGTTAAGACCAATTCTGGTTATGTTGGTGGCAATGAGTGGGTCATGTGACCATTTGAAGTGGCGTTAATTTTTAAGGGTGTGCAGGAGAGGTGCACAAAAATTGCTTTATTGTCAAAGCAAAAAGCAAAAAGTTATATGTGTATTATTGAAACATGTGAAACATGAGCCCTTATGTACTATGACTTGTACGAAAGTTTCACGTGATTTCAATTCATGTTCATGTTTTAATTTCCAGCTTATATAAAAAAATTAGCACCCACCAAAGAGGCCTTAATCTTACCCTTAAACTTACCCTTATTCTAAAATGAAGTTTAATTTACTTGAAAATAAAAAATACATTTATATTGATTTCTGATGAATACGGTAACAAAGACTCATTTTGCAGCAGGAAAAACCCAGATGTTAGACAGAAAGCACATGCCGGTGTATGAAATTTAGAAGCATTGGAAGTCACAGATATTTGATGGATTGCTGTAAAATTATTTAGGTTCATCCTATTCCTCTTAGCAGGCAGGTACCTGCAGAAGTAATGACATCCCCATCAGTCTCATCTGTCTTTTACAGATCTCATCTGCTAACATGCTAAGCAGAGATGATGAACATAGTATGCTTTACACCTAATAAATATCAGCATGAGCAAAAGCATGAAAAATGTGCATGGCTGTATATTCTTAGTTATGTGACCAACATATGACTTGATAAGTGATTGAAATGGTCAGACTAATTCATTATTCAAGATGTCATTTAAACACGCAGTTGTTTTTTTTTCTGTAAAGTGCTTCCCAGTTGTCTGCAGAGCGGGCGGAATTAGAGCAAATTTGACACAAATATTTGGAATGACTGCGGGGCTTGTGGCAGACTACACAACAACCAAATACAACATACAAGATCAGCGACTGCTGTTTTTGTTTTCACTACTAATAAGCAAGTAGGGCAAAAAAAAGAGAAAAGAAATAATACTATACACATGAAATTAAGTAAACTGAGCAGCAAATCCAAAGTTGTCTGATGTATGGACTTTTATATTCTGCGTCTCCTTAAAGTAAAAATTGCAAGAATTGGGGAGGTTGTTACATCGTTGCAGGAGTTCACGGTGTAGGTGGGGGAAAGATATAGGAGAGGTGGAGCATGAACTTAACCTGGGTGTCTATTGTCTTGTGTAGTCTGGAAGATGATTGGATGATGGGGTGGGTACAGCTTCCTCTGCGGTGGGGTAGGGTGGGCCGCCCAGGGTTCTGTGGGGCTTGGCGGTGCTGCTGCCGTGAGCCTGGTCTGGATGGGCCTAGGCCCCCTGGCCTTGTGGATTCCAGAGAGCAGGGTTACCTACTTACCTCTCCCGTCCTTCCCTCCCCATCCCCAACTGCCTCCCTCTTCCTGCTCCACCACACCTGTGTCACCAGGGTGCAGGGGAGGCATTCCCCCTCTGTCCCCTTCTGGCCACCTGTGCCTCAATTTTATTTTACAACCTAGACAGCCACATTACTCCTGAGGGTTCTCAGGAGGGGCTGAGCTGAAACCTGTTGCTCTCTGGCAAGAAGCACCACGCCCTCCCATGTTTTAAATGCACTTTAGAACAGCTCGCAGCAACACTACATATGAGCGGGTGGAGGGAGGCATGGGGTTTTCACCCCCCCCCGTTCTCTGTTAGCCATTGTTGCAGAAGGGTAGGGAGGAGGAATTGGTGTCCGGTTGGAGTTTGGGATGCGGGGCCTCCCTGATACTGCAGAGCCAGGGGCGGTCTGCTTGTCACCACACCAGGGAAAATGGTAAAATCTCCTGGGTCTAGGTTGGGGACGAGGGTCTCTGGGCCTGGAGCTCGGTCCTAGCTGCCGGCAGAGCCCGCGGGCACATCTCTGCTCCGTGGCTGCTAGGTGACCCCTCACCTGGGGCTCTCCTCGGGCTCTCGCACTCTGGGGGCCTCTGGAGGTCTGGGGCCTGGATCTCCTCCATGCCTGCTTCATGCACTGAGGGACGGAGCTATGGCTCCCAACACCCTCTGACAGATCATTACATGGAGAAACCTTTTGAATACCACACGGGTGATCACAGCTCCAACTTTCTTGGCTGCTACCTCAAAGCATATTGTGTGCTGTTGGTCCTGCGGGCTGCACAATAACATTCAATATTTAGTATTTACTGTTGTTTACAATTACTGTTGTTTACAATTAGCTAAATTATTGCGATGGTGTTGTGTTTATTATGTTGCTCTCTGCCCTTTCTCACTGTTCCTCTTCCCTTCTGTTTTTCTTTGCCTCCCTCCCTCTCTTTCTTTCTTTCTCTCGTTCCTATCCCCCAGTCATGTCTGTCCAGTCTGTAACAACTGACAGTAAAATAAATAAATAATAATAACAAAGGTCAATCAAATGGACCAATAGGGCAAGGCCGTGATGATCCACTTGGTAAAGTAAATTCATTGGGCATCATTCTTGGTCTTCAGACAATAATTCTGATAGCTAAAGATCCAAACGGGACAGGACAAAAAAATAAAAAATAAAAAATTCCTGCCTAATTGATGAAATTTATATCATTTTTTGATTTTCATTTTTTTGATCTGATGGCCATCTCAATGACATCACAGAGTGTTCCTTTGATGTTCCGATTGGATACAATTCAAAATAAAATGCCCACAAACCTACTGTGAAGGAAAGGCTTTTATTTTGTAGCATATACTGAATTAACACTATAAAAGCTACTCTACAGGAATTGCAGTAAAAAATAAAACAAAATCAAAATATACGTTTTAATAAATGGTTGTTAAAAAAGCTGGCAGCTACAGGTTTGCTGATCTGCCACAATCTCATAATTATGAGTAAACTAATGCAGTAATGTTAATCAGGCATAGGCTGTGTTTTTAAAGGTGTCTATAAAAACTGTATTAAATGTATATGTAGTCATCTTTTTTTATAATTAAAATACAAAATTAATGCCACAAACCTGAGTTGTCATATACATCTTTGAACAAACAAGGGTGGTCGTAACAAGAACATTATTACGTTTTTACTGTCCCTTATTGCAGAATAAAGATTTCTTATGAATGTTTGGTTTTGTTTTGTTTTTATCTTTAACTCCATTGTAAGAAAACAACCTACTTCAAGTGTTCTCAATGTAGGACACATACAGTATGTCATGCTGAAATATAGAGCACTTACAATAGAACCCACTAGAAACAAATGATTCCAGCCTAATTGATGAAATTTATCGCTTTTTGTTCCTATGCTGACTGACATGCTACTCCTTTGCTCACTGCTTTTAAATCAGATGTCACTCTGAACATAAACACAAGCTACATGTGATGTCCCTGATGTGCATCTGTTTCTACCTGTGATGATGCTAGCATGACTAAAACTAGCCAATCAGCAGTAAATATGTGAGGCAAGGCAGAAGGATATACTTATAAAATGAACAGACTCATAGGAATATAAGACCACGAGCACTGCAAATGTAACAAAAACTTGTTGACATGAAATGTTAGGTTATTTGAAATCTGTATGAAACAATGACACATCTGTTTTTTAATTTATTTATTTTCCAATGATTTTTTTTCCAATTGTCCAAATTAGTCTGTGATTGGCCTTAGTGTCCCAGAAATCATATTTATATACAACTAAATATGACTTGCACATATGTTTTAAATGGACGAATTCTCCCTTGATTTAGAATAATCGATTTACATATTTGCTAAGTCCTAAATTTGATGCCAGTGAGCTTCTCAGTGGTTGGTGTTAAAAGAGCCCCCAAATCCCCTATGAGCAACCACTTGGTGACAGTGGGGAGGAAAAACTCCCTCTTAACGGGGAGAAACCTCCGACAGAACCGGAATCAGAAAGGGGTGGCCTTCTGTCGCGACCGAGTGGGGTTCAAATGTTCACTGACAATTTAGTTGTATATAAATATGATTTTTGGGACACGATGTTGAGAGCAATTAGCTGGAAAGCCGAAGCATCCAGTTCTGCTTCTTCTTCTTCTTCTTCTTCTTCTTCTTCTTCTTAATTTGCGGTATCTCTTGCAGGCTCTTAACTTCACTTTCAAGTTGATCCAACTTGGCAGTAAGCATTATCTCTCTGTCTTCTGGTAGTCCTTGCAAAGATTCCTGTACAGATATTGGAGTCGAGTCCTCTTTTCCTGTCTTTTCTTGTTCTCTGTTGTCTTTTTCTGCCAGCGGTTCCTGCAGAGACATTGCAGTTTATGGCAAGGAGTCCTCTTTTTGTATCTTCTCCTGTCCTTCACTGTCTTTTTCTTCCAGCGGTTCCTGCAGAGACATTGCAGTTGATGACAAGGAGACCTCTTTTTCTGTCTTCTCCTGTCCTCCAGTGTTTTTTTCTTTCAGAGGCTCAGATCTTTGCATTTCACATGCATCGGTAGAATTTTGTTCTTTTTGCTCCTGTGGGATTGTAAGGTAGGAAGCTGTGGCTTCTTTCAACTCTCGGTCAAGAGCCTCCACCTTCAAATCATAAAGGGCCATGTTGGAGCAGAGCTGGGATTTGAGGTAACTGATTTCTGTATTGAGTACCTCCTGGTCCTGGCTATTTTTAATGGCCTGTTCTTTGAGTTGATTTTGAGCTGCTAGGAGCTGTTTGTGGAGCATCTCTATTTGCTCTTGTCGAGTCCTACACTTTACCTCAAATTCACCCGCCCTAGAAGACTTCAGGCCTACAGAGTCTGTGTGTGAAGCCTCTGTGGTTTGAGTGGCAGACTCCGCACACTGCTCTGTGGTAGGACAGCTGATTTGTTGATGCAGGGTAAGCATCACATCATCCAGTTTGACAATTGCTTGATTGTCATTTGTGATAGCCTGTGTCTTACTGGTGTTATCGGTTCTACTACTATTGGAAGGCTCCTCCAGCTTCTCTATGAGGTTTTTAATCGTTTCCTCATAATTTGTTCTGTCGTCATACATCTGTGAACGAAGTTTCTTCAGCTGATACTGGTAATAAGAAGCCCTCTTTTTAACTTCTACCATTTCCCAATAAAGGTTGCTCTGATGGTTTTGGGAGGCGTGCAGTTGTTGTCTGAGAGCAGCAATTTCGTGCCATGGATTAAACTGGAATCTGCCCTGAAGGGGTCTAAATGTGTGATTGGGCTGATTTTGCCAAGTCCATCCATCAGGCCCAGGGTTTTGTCCGCTAGGGTTATTCCCATTTCCATGTATCTCCATATTTATGTCCTCCTTTGCTTCAGAAATACTGAGGGATTCAGGGTTTTTCCTTTCAGAAGTTGCTTCAGTGTTTTCTGGCATTTCTTCATTTTTCGGGTTTGTTTTTTCAGCCGTGTTGTTTTGAGCTTCTAGAAGAGCCCGAGCATGTGCCCGAGTAATTGGTCTTCTTGGTTCTTCATCCAATCTTTTCTGTTTTTGCTTTTTTGTTTTCTTGGGTTTCACGACCATTTCCGTTTGTGCTTGTGCCATAGTAGAGTTTTCAGGATTTGGTCTTCCGGGCATTTCAAGCTCCTTTTTTGGTGTTTGCAAGACTGTTATTTTTGGTGTGATGACCATTTCCATTTGTGTTTCTGGCATTGAAGATGCTTCAGCGTTTGCGTTTCTCTGCATCTGTCTAATCTTTTTTTTAACAACAAGGTAGTTTTGTGTTTCTGCCATCCAAGAATCACTAAGCTTAATTGGTCCCCCTTTTATGGCCTCTGATAACATCACAGAGTGATGACATCACAGAGTGTTCCTTTGATGTTCCGATTGGATACAATTCAAAATAAAATGCCCACAAACCTACTGTGAAGGAAAGGCTTTTATTTTGTAGCATATACTGAATTAACACTATAAAAGCTACTCTACAGGAATTTCAGTAAAAAATAAAACCAAAGCAAAATATTTGTTTTAATAAATGGTTGTTAAAAAAAACCTCACCAAAGCAGAAGACTACTGTTTAGTAGAAAAGTATTCGACATTTGAGAGATTGTCACACATAATAACTTCTTTCATAATGTAGGACAGGTAGAAAACTTTCATATTTAGTGAAAGTCATTCATTAACACTATCCAATGAGAGTTAATGTCTGTAGGCAGTGGGATCTTGGTGGTTGCTGAGGCCACAGAATGTCATCTATGTTTTGTTTTAAATTCAGTTTCATTGCTGAATGTAAGAAACAGGCTGTAGAGGGAGACTTTAATAGAGGTTTACTAAGTCTTACTATCACATCCATTGTGGAAAAATCTGTATATATTTAGCACAATATATTAATCATTCATTTGAACAATCCAAGTATGCACACTAAAATTCACAGGAGCGCTTATGAGACCACAAACACTGTAGAGGTCCAGTTCAGAGACTCTAGAGGACAGCTGGCAGCTACAGGTTTGCTGATCTGCTGTTTCCCCCCCCACAATTTTAACATTATGAGTAAACTAATGCAGGTATGAGAATCAGGCATAGGCTGTGTTTTTAAAGGTGTCTATAAAAACTGTATTAAATGTATATGTATTATTTTTTTATAATTAAAATACAAAATGAATGCCACAAACCTGAGTTGTCATATACATCTGTGAGCAAAATCCCCAACTGTTAAGATCTCATTGATATTGGTTGATGCTGTCTCAACTGATTTAGGAACAGCGCCCTCTGAAGTTTGTGTGTAGAAGTGGAAAAGGTTACAGGTCGCATAAACAGATGTTTTTGATTTTGTGCATTATTTTGATTATTTATGTGCATTATTTTACATTGTAATATTTGTGATAACAATGATCACATTATTAGCTTTTTAATGTCCCTTATTGCAGAATAAAAGATTTGTTATGAAAATACTTAAATAAATAAATAAAATTGGAATAAGCCACTAAGATGTGACTTTTGAAAAAAGTTTCATATTTATTGAATTTCTACCTACTTGTAGGTATCACGATTTCATTCCAGTTTCTGCCTATGTTACCATCGTAAACCAGTGGGTGAGTTGATATGAAAATCCACTGAAAAAGTTGATATGCTTCTCCATTCAGCTGTAGGGGTGTACTTGATGTCAGGTTCCGTGAAGGGCACGGCTGTGAGCTATTATCATAGGAGCCTTAAGGGAGCCATTCATAGAAGACAGGCAGTAAAACCTTGCACTGAGCGCCTTCAACTCCTCCAACTGCTGCAGGGGTGATTTGTAAGCCTCACTTGTCCCGGGAAAGCACAGTGTAGAGCAGTTACTCTCCATAATCAGGAAAGAGGATGAACAGAAGAAGAAGAATAGGCCATGTGTTATATAGTTTCCCCAAAGAGCCATCATTACTTTACTTTTTCAGACAATGCTCACCTGTTCAAATTAGTGATGTTATGCAATTTGTCATGGGAGAAGTAAAAAGTTAAATAGGATGTTAAAACTCTCACCACACCATTAAGGACTCTGTTTCACTAATGCTTATTTACCAGTTCTACGTTTCTGTCCCTGCTGTACTGTATTTTATTAAACTTACATTATTGAAGCATTTCTCCACTGGTTTGGAGCTCCTCGTTTGAGGCCTCTCTTTAAGGACCTCCTCCTAGATACATTGCTTGCGTTTTCGCTTTGACTGGTATAAAAGCCATTTTACTTATCATAGAATTTGTTGTTCCAGTGCTAACGTGATTTGCTACGTAGCCATGTTATTTTATAGGTTAGTTCAGATCCAAACTAAAAGCCACACAAACTAACAAGCATCTCTCAGGTTTTGTGAGGTGAAAATTTCTTTTTGTGAATTAAGTTTTGAAAAGAGCAATTTTTTGCATGTCCTTTTCACAAGTCAGTAATTTATTTGTTACTATTGTCAAACATAAAATCTGATCATTAAATTAACACCCACTTCGCTGTTGGACCGGTGCTTTCTTGCTGGAGCAGAGCTGCAGGCTTTAGTGAGCTTGAAGAACATTTGATGTGCTGTGCTCATGGCTGAGATCTTTTTGAGTTAGCAGCAGCTCAGGCATGTAAGTAAAAATGGCAGACTTACAATATGAAAATGTGTTAAGAGAAGAAAAGACCAGGCTCCCAACAAAACCTATGCAAAGGAAAACCCTGAAAAGCACAATATGGCCTCTTTAAGACTCAAGTAGAAGGAATGAAAGACAGAGAGAAAGACCAGAATGTAAGGAGACAGTAGACACCAGCAGGGTGAGGTATATGATGCACTTTAAGAAGCAGGAACAGGGGGTACAGAAGCAGCATTAGGACTGGTGTATTTCTGAGAAGAAATCGTTCTGGAAAGTCAGCTGCTGGTTGTTGTTTTTAACATCAGTGCCAGTCTGGATAATAGATTTTTTAACTACGCTTGCTCCTCCATCAGCTGCTGACAGTGTCCTGCTTTAGAAGGCCTGTCGCTGCAGTTTCTGTGTTGATCAACACACTGAACTCCACCTGTGCTTCCCCCTGTCTTCTCAGGTTTGCAGAGGTGTTTAGGGACCCTCCAGCTCTCCTGTCTATTCTGCTTCTGTCTCATTTGTTCGTGCATCTCTCCACTGTCATGTCTAAGTTGTGATGTCCTTCAACAGTGACAGTGGAACAAGGGCATAGACAGGTCTCTGGTGAGCACATCGGATGAACATGGGCTAATCACTGCTGGCGTAGCGTGTCCATGAGCATGCACTGCAGACAGCTGGTCGGTGGCAGTTTCTTGTTGCGGGACCACTTTGGGTCCGTTTATGGGAGGGTTTGGTGGATACACAGCCGTAGGATTAAACTTCCAAACACTGCTTGTCAACAGGTCTGCTTGTCTTTCCCCCCCCCCTTCATTTGTATGCATTTGCATTGCCTTTTCTTTTTGCAGCATATGGCACTAGGTAGATAGGCATGCATCCTGTGGTTGTGGTCTTCTTCTTTGAAAGTTCATTTTTAAGCTTCTCCTCTTTACATTCTCCAAAGGAGAGACATTGGCTTCTATTTGACTCTGCCAAAGGGATTATTTTACTTCAAGCACATCACATGGGCCCAGAAAGTTTAGGATCCTACTTTCACACCCAGTAAGGAAGTTATGGAAAGACTTGTGTGGTTTTGAAAGACATACAAGACATCATACATTTGTGTCAGAGAGTGTAGGGTTTTGTGAGCGACCTTGTTCTGTTAAGGCATGCTTCCTTATTGTCAAAGCTGATGCTCCCCAGATCACTTCATAATGACATGGACAAAAGGATATGACAACAGCAGAGAATGAATTTTCAAATTGTCTTCCTGATAGCAAAATGAGTTTTCCCTGGGTTATCTCTGCTGACGCAAGGTTCCTTATCAAAATTCATTGCCTTATTTTTTTTTTTTTTTTTTTTTATTTTTTTTTATTTTAAAAAG
>VURO01016240.1:28797-43095 GCA_015108175.1 Pelvicachromis taeniatus
TCTTGATAAAAATATATATATATATATAGATGTGTGTGTTTGTGTGTGTGTGTGTGTCTGTGTATGTGTGTGTGTGTGTGTGTGTGTGTGTGTGTGTGGGTGGGTGGGTGGGTGGGTGTGTGTGTGTCTGTGTGTCTGTGTGTGTGTGTCAGAGCCCCCAGGGGATTACAACTTCCTGTTCTAAGATGCTTTGGTCACATCTGCCATGAAACTTTAATGTGTCACTGGTGGTAACCTACTATGGGTGGGCACATCAGGGAAAAACACACACAGTTGTATTTCATGTATTTAACTGCAAGAGACTGTCAGGGTATTGCTTGTGATGCAATGTGTTTATTTCACACTGGTGCATTTTCAATAACTGTGGCTGTTGTAGTTGTTAATGTCAAGCTAGCTTGAGACACTTTCCTTCTGTTCTAGACATTAGGAAAAATAAGGAATCTCAGAAAGAAACGTACAATTTATCAGAGCAACTATCAGGAGCTTACTGCATGAGTGAAAAATAAAAATAATCTTTTCAAGATTAGTGGTTTACTTTTCATATCATGGATATTTTAGATATTAAGTATAAATAAGTGTAAGGTCTTATGGTTTTGGTCTTTTCCTTCTCTCTCATCTCGACATTGTGTGTTGTTCTTAGTTCTTAATGCGTTCAGCAAAACTGATGTTTGATGTGAATGTGGTAAAAATCTGTTTTGTGATTTGTTTTTTGTTTTGTTCAGGCCTCAGGGACCTTCTGGAGAGCTTCAGGCAGCATTCAAATGTTGGTTCATGTGACGTTTTTTATTTTCCAAAACAAGCCCCCTTTCTGATTTCTTAGTTTTTAGCATATTCGTGACACTTCCATGTTTCAGATCACAAAAAAATCTGTTTTTAATGATGATTTGATTTATTTTTTTTTATCTTTGTCTAATAATAAAATTTGTTGATCTGAAATATGTACGCCTGACAAATAATTAGAACACTAAGAAATCAGGAGGTGATGAGTGTAAAACTATCATAACCTGGGGAGCTACGATAACTACATTAATTGGAAATCTGCCAGGTTCCAAATAAACATTAGTGTTTCTCTCACACACCTGGACCTTCTCCTCCTTCCTCCTTTTTAGCAAAAGAAATGTTGTTGTCTGAACTTTTGTCCAACAGCAAGCATCCTTAAGTTTCAAAGCTTGACTCTACTCTCACAAAGGACCATCACTTTCATAGATTCTAAGCAAAGTGAACCTGATAGGGATTCTCTGTAAAACACGATTTAGATTGGCCATCACTGTGTGATACAGACACCTCACTGCTTTGTTCAGCCTGCATGTGTGATATCTCCACCATGGCAGCAGCTCTGCTAGAGAGTGTTTTGAGAGTAAACAGATGTTGTTTGTCTTTGTGATGCTGCGTTTTAGCATCTCCTGGGATGTAGTGGACCTCTGCTTTCCTGTAAGCTCACAAAGGATGGAAATAGCTCAAACAGATGAACAATGTTTTACAACAAAAGTAGGGCTAGACTTTCTTTTACACCACAGTGCTCATGGATTGTGGTGGTATTGCTAAAATAAATACAGTTAAAACCATGACCTTTCCTTGTGAGAGGGATTTAACTCATCTTCACATGTATGTATAAATTCTGCTTAGATGCTGTTTTATATTTTCAGATTAAGCTTTATTTTTTTTTATAACTTAGTCAGCAGTTTACTGACACTTTACCAAAGTGTCAGTAATGTAAAGACTATTCATCGAACACAAATTTGCACAAATGAGTAAGAAACAACCAACTAATTGGTGTCTTCCCACCCATCAAAAACTCTCAAAAGATGTTGAAAAGACACCTTTGCATCTAACAAAGCTGATATTTGCTTAAAAAGCAAAAGGTGAAATGTTGTCTGATGAAAGTTTCATCAAAAGATGTCTCGAAAGTGAAATCCTTTTATGTCAAATCTTTTTGGTTGAAAAGTGGAGGACATCTTTCTTCTCAGTTTTTCTGCAAATCCTCAGACGGCCAGCAGATTTGAGCCCAGAATCTTCTTGCTGTGAGGCGGCAGTGTTAATCAGAGGGTTGTTGTTGCTCAACATGCAACACAAAATGGGACACAACCCCATGAGAAAGACAAATTATATATATATATAGATATATAGATATCAGCATCATTGTCTAACCTTACAAATGTGCTTCTGCAAGAATGGGTGGCTGAATACTTTTGGCAATATAGTGTATCTTATGGGGGCGCTGTTACCATCAACATTTTATTATTCATTTATCAAATTATACTCACTTTATTAATTCAACTGCTCTTTGGCGCATACATCTAATCAGCCAATCACACTGTAGCAATTCAGAACATGTTGGCATGCAGTTGTGGTCAGTATGACCTGCTAGAGTTCAAATGAAGGAAGAGAGGTGATTTAAGTGACTTTTGAATGTAGTGTGTGTGTGTGTTTTGAACTGCTGAGATTTTTCCACACAACCATGTTTAGGGTTTACAGAGAATGACCTGAAATACAGAAAATAGCCAGTGAGCAGCAGTGGGGTGAAAATGCCTTGTTGAGTCAGAGGTCAGAGGAGAATGGCCAGACTGCTTTGAGCTGATAGGAAGGCAGCAGTAACTCAAATGAGCAGCAGGTCCTCGAGGTCATGTGATCAGGGCCTGCTGGCAATACATCATACAAGGTTGAGAAATAAAGGCGACAGAGCTTTTCCAAGCGTCTGGGACTCTTTCCCCTTGAGACCGAGATCTGTGGACTTGGTGATCTGTTTTTAAAAAGTAGCTTAAAACTTGTCAAGCACTTTGTGAAATCTGTATTCTACCTTTCAAAATAAATGTGTGGCTGTGGCTGAGGAGGTAGAGTAGGTCATCTAATAATCAGAACCAGATTGGTTGGTGTTTCAGTCCATGCCTGCTACAGTCTGCATGCCACATACTAAAGACTGAGTTTCATCATAGTGCAAGTGTTAGCTAGAAAGCATTTAGACATAATAAAAGTGCTTGTGTGAATGAGACGTGTTGTATAAAGTGCTGTGAGTGCTCAAGTACAGTAGAAAAGCATATAACATATAAGTACCAGTCTATTTACTGTTTCTAAATAAAATGTGACTTTACTTTAACCACTCATTACAAGGCCGTTATGCAGACAAACATCTCACAACAATGTCGAACCTTGACGCTGTTGGACTACCACAACAGATTTGTCTACTGTCAGGTAACAACATGGAACTGATGTTACAATTTGCACAGGCGAAAATCAGTAAACAAGACAGGAAAAAACATTGCCTGGTGTGATGAGTCCTGATTTCTCCTGGGACATTCAGATAGTAGGGTCAGAATTGGTGTAAACAACACAAAAGCATGGATCCATCCGTGGTAGGGTAATGGTGTGTGTGTGGGGTTTTTTTTTAGTACCAAATGAGCATCATTTAAATGCCAAAGCTTACAGTGTACCCGTCTTCTGATCGCTACATTCAGTAGGATAACACTCCATGTCACAAAGCTCAGCTCCTCAGTTTGGTATCTTGAACATGACACTGTTCTCAAGTATCCTCAAAGGTCACCAGATCTCAATCCAGCGAACCACCTTTGGTATATGGTGTAATGGTAGATTGGATATGCAGCTGACAAATCTGCGGCAAATTGCATGGTACTGTCATGCCAGTATGAATCAAAATCTCTGAGGAACATTTCCAGTTCCTTCTTAGATCTGTGCCACAAAGAATTACGGCAAAAGAGGTACTAGAAATAATACTAGAACCTAATAAAGTGGCCGGCAAGTGTCACTTTAGGGTAGATCCAGCCAAAACTCAGTATGTAAAGATTTTATATGAGGAATTTGATTCTCTCTGATACATCAGGGACGTTTGTATAGAAGATGATAGCTGGAGAGCTACATAAATGGCAAGAAACCGATTGTTCCTCTCCACTCTAATTGTCCTATCATCATTAGCCAGCAGTGAACACTGACAGCCTATGTGTGCTGTCAAACCCTGAGTCCCCAAGGAGAAGCTTGCCTCTGTGGCTACTGGATCTGGCAAGCATACATCAGTACACTAAAATGAAAAGTCTGAAAAATGTCAAGAACCAAAGGAATGAAGGAAGAAAATGAAATGGGGGAAGACATAGATAAAAAAAGACAGTGAAGAGTGGAAGTTTGGTGTATAATGAGCAGTTGGAATGTGAGGATTGCTGAATTAATCAGACTGCTAGAGCTCATACAAAGTAGGCAGAATGCTTTTCATGTGACAAATGTGTAATTAAGAATGATTTTAACCCCCCCCCCCCCAAACACACACACGTATACACACATGCACACTGCTAAACACACACACACGTATACACACATGCACACCGCTTGATGGACTTGAGGTGGGTGGGAGGAACAAAGCATTTTGTGATTCCCTGCATGTGTGTGTGAGTGTGTGCTTGTGCGTATGTGTTTTCAGACAGAGTGCGCACAAGTGAGATGAGATGGAAGCTTTAATTACAGTCCTATTAGAATAACACCAGCCCCCATTGCTCACTGATAGTGAGCGATAGGATGGGATGTTTTCATTTTGGCGCCTAGCCTTTTTTTGTCTTAGATTTGACACCATATTTTGTCAGCCAGAACATGTGGATTTTAAAGATTTTTTTTTTTTCTCAGCCCACACACAAGATATTTATTTTGACTTCTCATTTTGTCAGTGACAGCAGAGATGTTTGATCGCTGGCTTTGGAAAGCCTATCTACAAATTCTGTGTTATCCACCGTGTTCTGGCACAGTTAGCTGGCATGTATTTAGTTTTCACCTACTGTAACAGGGCGTGGACCAAAGTAACTCGTGGGACATTTGGACCATTAGGACTGTCCTGTTAGGAACACCATATGTTTAAAACGTTTAGGTTGAAAATAAAAAGCCCTAAAGTTGATACTGAAATTAAGATATATATGGGCTTTTATCAATTAATGGAAAACATTCCAACAAAACCAAATATATTTATATAGTAGTATTGTACTAAGTGTGTACTTAGTACAATACTACTATAATCAATGCCCTTACAATAGTTGCAATTAAATCAGTTCATAACATTAATATTAATATGTATTCACTAAATGTTTACAAATACACTATATTGCCAATTTTTTAAAATTAGGTTCACAAGGATATGAATCTGAGTGACATACCATTCTTATTCCATAGGGTTTAAATGATGTCTGTCACACTTTGTATCTATATGGCTTAAATTCTTCTGGGAAGGCTTTCCACAATGTTTAGGTGTTGATGGGAATTTTTGACCATTCTTTCAGAAGTGCAGCCAATGCTTTGCATTTTGTTTGGTGATGCTAGGCTTGGATACAGCTGCTCAGTCGTGGAAGCCCATTCCATAAAGCTAATCTGAAGGCCACATAAAGTTTGGACGTCTGTAGCGATAGACTCTTCAGGAAATCGGTGACCTCTTCGCACTATGCGCCTCAGCATGCGCTGACCTCACTCTGTGATTTTAGGTGGCGTACCACTTGACCACTTGAGTTCCTTTGTTCATTTTCAGGTCGTCTGTTATACTCACCACAGTTGTCATAGTCAGTCATAGTTTTTTCATAGTATCTCATTTATTGTAGGGTCTACCTTACAATGTAAAGCGCCTTGAGGCGACTGTTGTTGTGATTTAGCGCTATATAAATAAAATTGAATTGAATTGAATTGAATTCATAGAGTTCACAGTTTCTTTTAGTTTCATGTTTGCTATTGCTTCCAGTCCAGATAAAGACTTGATTTTTGTTGAATTGTGCAATACCTCTGTGCATCTGCTTTTGGGACCTGTATTCAAAAACACTAACGAGCCCCATCGTGACACATATCTTCGATAAGTGCTCTATAGATATGGAAATCTTTAACATGTTAGGCTGCTCATTCAATTCATCAAGTACACAGCATGAGTACACCCAAGGGAACAGGTAATACAGATAAGGTGACATGCTTTCTCTCAGTACCCTGCAGCTAACCGTCCAGAGTTCCCAGACAAAACCGAGACTCGATGTGTGCAGAATCCACACAGAGAGGCCCCAGTCGGGCGATGGATTAGAACCCAGCACATTCTTGCTCTGAGGCAACAGTGCTAATCACTGCACCACTGTGCCACTTATTTTGACTGAACACAGGAAACCTCGCCCAACATACACACAATTGTACAGAATACAATTGTATTCTGTGGATACTCCTAAGTGGCTGTTCTTAGTTGGTGGTGTGATTTCTTTTTTATTGGTTAATTTAAAAAATGAATGAGACTCTGACATGCCCTGCAGCTACACTCAACAAAATATTTATGCCCAATAATGCTGACTTTATGCAACATGTCAATTTTCCATGTAATTTTGTTATATAAGTACAACATAAACCATATTACATTTAACTGAATCTGACTGAATGCAATTTATTTGACTAGTATGTATTCAGTACCAAGCATAAACCTATTTTTAAGTTGCCTTTTTACTCAAAATAATTGATACATGTAGTCAGAACATTTTTAAAAGAGGGAAAATTGGTGATGGATTTAACAGAACAAAGATTGTTTGTTTTTTTTTACCCCCAGGCAAAACATCTATTGATATGCTTTTTTGTGTAACCACTGTAGAGAGAACATCGCAACACATCTTACCAATACAAAAGCTACTAGACAGAAATGCGACACAGCACGTGAAAAGCCGTAGACTGAGAGTTCCAGCTGCGCACACAAACAGCCACACAGTGACGCAGGCCAGAACAACCAGACTTTCCGATATTTCCAGTGTTTGTTGTCTTAACTTCCCTGTCTACAATGAATCTCTCAGAACTATGTGTGAAAATGTCATTTATTGAACTGATGCATAACCTACAGCACATCCTTATCTGGCAAAGCTCTTGTCTCTGAGCGGAAAAACTCAGCTTTTGCTTTTGCCTGGTACTTTACCATCTGTATACTGTGTTTATTGGGCTTTGTCTTGCATATTGTTTCACAAATTTAGACCTTATGGCAGAGAATAAAAGTATCATAAAAGATGTATGTACAGTATGTACATAGCTCTAAAATGTATTCCAACAGTTCACAAATATTGCAGTTCCCAATTGTGCTCCTCCTTTGCTCCCGAGTGTCTCCTTGTCTGTGGTAGCCCAGTGCACGAGTGGTGCGAAACTCCGCCCGACTCTCCAGGAGAGGAAGTAAAAGACCAGAAAATCACAGTTAGCAGGTTTGCTAGCCGACAGTTCCAGTTCAGTGTAATAATCCCACTTCGACGGTCGCTGCATCCAGCTTAAATGCTGCTGGTCGTAGATGACGGCTGATTGGAAACAGCTGGCCGAGTGATGAGACGCCGGAGGACCGACGACAGCGCGGAGGGACTTCTGCGTCGAAGGTCGCCCGGCAACTATTGGAGACCGGCGTCTATTTGTCGTGACACGTTTTCAAACTTTATTTGAACTTTATTCAAACTTTATTAAAAACCGGTGTCAATAAGAGACAGGCCACTAATGGAAGATATACTATATATATATATATATAGATAGATATAACATAATGTGTTTGTGTGTATGAACCATGCTTTACTGCTTTACTTGTTGCCTTGCCTTGAGTTTGTGGCTTGCTCTGAAACAGGGTTTCACTTCTTTGAACTGTTGCTTAAGCCTTAATATTGTTAGCATTACCTGAGGAATCTGAGTATTAGTTGTAACATCAGCTCCACTCATTCTGCTGTTTGTGTTTGATTTTAGTTTTAGCTAGCGGTTCATGTCTGTATGCCTTCAACTTTAGGGTTAGGGTTAGTATCCTCAATAAAAACTACCCAGACAAAACTACCCTGCGACCATTCAAATTTATATCAGTTAAACACTTCTTTCCCTGAGCTGAATTTCCATAAATGACATGATAAAGATGCCTTAAAGAGTTTAGAATATTTAAAATATAAATATAAAAAAATGCTCAAGGCAAATTTTTGGTTATAACATTTTTTTTATTTGCAATGTCATAATCTTTTACAAAGAATTAGGCTTAATCCCCATTTATTCACTTGGAGCTGCAAACCAAGAATGGTTCCCAAATCAAATAACTCCCACACACTTGATTGGTCTGGCATTAGATTTCACCACAAACGCAAATGGGTGTGTTCAGCTGCTGATATCTGTTGTGTTAAAACTCATTCCTGTCGTGTTCATACTGCAGCATAGTTACTTGTTATTTTCTGAATGTATTCGGCCATTTCATACATGAAATTCATGCAGAACTTACAATTCATTGCATCATCATTTCATTCAGGTTGACATTTGCCAATATTAAAACTCATTTATATTCTCTTGAATCTGATTTCCTGTGACTAAACTGGTAGATCGCTGTGGGATTAAAAATTAATGTAATTATATTCCAGCATAAACTAGTGGGATCGGCTTCATCTTCACTGTTATGAATAACAGTGTATATTTTACAGTTTTATTCCTTGTCCAGGATGATGAAAAACAGTGAACACTCTAATCCACAATGGAGGAGGTGAAGAAAGCCTCTTTTTTTAAAAAAAAATCCCGAGTATTGAGTCTCTTACTGCATATATGATGACATATTTTTGACATACAGTACTGTGCTAAAGTATCAAGCCACCCCTCATTACCTCCGCCAGCAAGGTTATGTTTTTGGGAGAGTTTGCATGTGTGTCATCATTCTGTTTGTAAACACAGCAGCGTGAAAAGTTTGAATAAAGTTTGAATAAACTGTGATTAAACTTTGTAGGAATGTAGAGTTGGGTCACGTTAACAAAATTTGACCTACTTCCACCAAGGTCAACTTCATGATTTATTGATTGAATATTGATAAAAAGCCTTAGATGTTCGAATCTCTGATTCTTACAAGTGCAGGGTGCATCGTCAACATCTCATCATTAACATTCGACGTGTGTTATTAACATACCATTTAAGGATTCAAAATATCATGTAGATTTGACCTCTGACTGTAGTTTTATATTCTCACGCTTATTTCAAGATCAATTGATTGATCTGAAGGTCAAAGTGATGATAATGCTACATCTACTACTGCTGTTGTTTGTATTGACAATATGGGAATTCTAAATATCAACAAATGGCAACATTTAGGAAATTATACTGGTATATAGAGGGTGTCTAAATATCACATTACAGTTTGCATCTAAATATCATGTCTCACTGACCTCTGATCTCACTTTTACGTTTCACATCTACATTTCTTTAAAGTTAACTTGATAAAGTGTTACATCTTCAAACAAACTTTTGAAAAAAAGAATGATCTGCTTCTTTACGTTGAAATGTACTGTAATATAATATTATATAGTAATCTAATAAGTCATTAATTTCCACTTATTCACAAATCAATACCTTCTATCCATTACCTACTCTTATATAAGCATCTGTCATGCTACCCTTATTTGATTTTCACTGCACTACAAACTATTTAAAAGACATTTAAATAGAACAAAGGAAATACAGTCGTATTCTGTTTAAAGTAAATGCTTTCCAGACAGTGAGCTGTCTTGGTGTTTGCACTCTTGTAGTGTTTCTTGTTTATTTATATTTTGCTAGAAAAGTGGGAAATCCATAGATGCAGCAGTTTTACTGCAACATGCAAACATGCGGGGGAATTCAGGACATCATGCAGAAACAGCGCTTGTACAATTCAACAAGCTTGAAGGGCATTCAGAGCTTTTCTTTCCTTTGTTTTGTTCTTTGTCAAGAATGTTGCGGTTTGGGCTCTCGGGGGCCAATCCATGACTGATGGTGTTCCACTGTGTGTTTTTCTATCCAGGTTTGCTTTTACTGCATTGGTGATGTGTTTGGGATCACTGTCATATTGAAAAATGAAGTTGTTGCAACCACTGGCTGAAATTCAGCCCCAAACCATGACAGAGCCTCCACCATGGGTGTAGTCATTCATGGTTGTACCTCCTCCATACAGGTTGACAATTTGAACCAAAAAATTAAATTTGGATCCATCACTCCATAAGACCTGCTGCTACTGATTTTTAATACAGCCTTTTCTGTGTGCTGCCCTTACAGAAGAGTAGCTTCTTGACAGAGACCCTTCCATTAATATCTTTTTTGATGAGGCTTCAGTGAACAGTAGATGGATGACTGGAAGGGTCAGCTGCATCTCTCAGGTTTTGGGTCAGGTCTCTGCTGAATTTTTTCCTACTGCTTAAGGACATCTTTAGATAGTGTTTTAGGCCTGTCACTTGTTCTTCTGCCCTGCATTTTCCAATTTTTTAAGGACACATTTCACACCATCCTGAGATGTGTAAAGTTTTCGTCTAAAACTCTTTGGGAATCACCTTGATGGTGCAAGAATACCGTTGCCTGTCAAACTGTGTTATCTTTAATAAATTATTTGTTTTTGCAACAGGCTGCTAGTAACAAAGTACCTAAAGATTCAGTTTAAAATTGGTTCTTAGCTAAGCTGTCTGTTATGTGTAGACACAACACTGGTTTGTCCCTTGAGTTAGATGCGTTTTTACGATCAAATGATTCATAGGCAAATAATGGTCAGGTAGAAGGAGAAAAACTCTGAATCTGCTGCTGAAAGCCTGGAAAACTGTTAAATGCTTACAAGAAAGTCTGACTCCTTGGAAGAGAAATCTAAAGAACTGAGGGATGGCTTGAGATTTTTGCACAGTTGCTATTACACATAGGATTGCCCACAGCTGTTAAAGTAAATATGATTCGCAGTACATGCAATAAATCATGCAAAACAACTCATTTAGTCCTTTAATTTCCAGCTGCAAACCTAAGAGCATGCAAAGAAGTCTTACCAAATTTTTCACCACCCAGCTCGGCGTCGGCTCCATCGGGTGCCCTCAATCCGGTTTTATCAGAACCCGAATCATCTGTTCGCACAGCAGAAAAAACAAATAAGTCAATCAGGGCTGAGGGAGACATCAAGGTCCTCATTACAGTATAGAAGAATCTAAATAAGTAACAGTTTTTTAGACTCATGAATACGACACCAGTGTACACACTGAGATTTCAGATGTTAGGCTCATTTCAAATCCTTCCATTACAATCCTCCTCTTCTTTTCTGTTACAGTTGCTTGAATTTTGCAGTAATGGTGACCAGATACAAAAACAAGGCGAGAAACCCGCTCCGAATCAATTCAGCATTTATCGACAGGCTCTTCTGAAAGTGTTGCATGCTCAGGTCATGCTGTGCAGCGTTTGGAAGTAATATGACCAGTTTACACAAGCCCGCTTCCAGGAGACAGCTGTAGAGTTTATGTCATTGGCTGACATCATACAGCTGAGCTAAGACAGGGGCTTAGAGAAAATATAACGAGTGAAACCTAATCGATGGGTTTGTGATGCGTATCCACTTTTCGAGTTAAGCAGTGATGAATTAACGACGCAGATCACGTTTCTTGCCAATATTTGCCAATGAGTGCAGATGGACATTAAGCAGATTATTACTGAAGAAGGGCTTTATTTGAATTATTTATTTTTGCGATATTAACGAAATGTTTGATATCAAACCAGTTGCAGATGAATTTTTGGTCATTTAGCTGCACCTCCATTTAACAGCATGTTTTAACAGTGATCCCATAGGAAAATCTCCCAGCCAGTTTATTACCCTCTGTGACTCGTTTTGATTCCCGCTTCAGGGTAACCTCACGTTGGGATTTTTTTTTTTTTTTTCAGATGCAGTTTGGCACACTTGATTCCCTCTCAGGGTTTGATTGGGTCAGGTAAAGAGACCAGATGTGACTTCTAACCCTCTCGTTCTGCCTCCCTCTGAGTCCCCCCGAAACCCTCGAAGCTCTCTGGGGTTCTCTGGGTACAAACCCTCCTTTGTTTGTCCCCTGCAGCACCAAGCCCAGCCATGATGTCATGGCTATTTGAAGGGGTTTAACTGGCCAACTATAATAACCCATTCCTTTAAAAAACAGCCTCCACTGGAAGAAATATTTCTCTGTTGCTCACTCGGGCTCTCCGCATTCCTCCTGGTTCCTGAACCTCCCAATCCAAACAGAACATGGTCCCACACTGCCGGGGTTTTCTTTCTGACTTTTTTCTCTTTAATCTATTTCCTCTCTACTTTTTGGCGATTCCAGGGAACAATGGTGCCCTTTATAAGTCTGTCCTGTTAAAGCTATGCCTTGCCACTATTGTCCTTACACAATGCTGGCTCGCTGGACTGCAGACAGGGGTGATGTAGGACATCTCCTGGCTGCCATATTTTTGGAAATCTGAAAAATAAAATCAGTAAAGGAGGACTGCGTAAAAAGCCCCGCTATAAATGAGGATTTTTGTGTTCGGGAAGGTTGGTAAAAGCTGTTACTCACTATGGAATCAGTGATCTGTGTGAAATCACAAATTCATCACACAAATGGGACAGTGCTCCAAGTGAGACTCAGACTAAGTTGGCTAAAATACAGTCAATCTTTTTCCACACAGCTCCCATTCATTCATGATCTAGCTACAGTGTTTGGGGTCTGACGCCATTCCCTCCCACTTCATTCACAAATCCAGCCGCAGGAAACAGGTCACGATACACTGGCCTCCTGTGCCAGCTGAGCCACAGGAAAAGGCCTGGATGATTTGGGGTCACAACGAGCTCCAGATGTTGTTGGGGACACTAATGTCCAGGGAAAGTTATGCTCAGCGGCCTTGCATCACACTCTGGAAATCTCCAAACAGCTCCTGTGATCAGTGAGACACATGGCAGTTTATCCAGCAGTTGGCCTGACAACATCTCTAGAGAGAGGAGAAAAATGAACAATGCGAGCCAACATTTTCACCCCAAAATAAGGAGCGCTAATCCTGTAATATTTAATCTGCACAGACATAAACATTAACATGCAATCATCTAAATGCTAATCAGACAATCCCATATTAATGCTAACACGAAGCCTTGCTGTAGCCCGAGCAGCTGAGGATGAGACTGCTGCATGCATCGGTCTATCCTGGCGGGGGTGCTAGGAGGTGATGGGGGCCAGTTGTCAGGAGACCACCCCAAACAGGGCCCAAACAGCCAGCTGGAGGGATTGAGGAGGCGCCATGTTGCACTGACTGACCAGATTCTTCAGATAGCTCTTGGGAGGACACGCTGTCCGCTGGCAGATGGGAAGAGGGATATCTCTCCAGCCTCAGTGGAACCCCCTCCACCCCGCCTCCACGGATCAGCCCACAAAACCTCTCACTCTCGCACTTCCAGTCTCACTCCAGTCTTTATCTTAGTGTCTTTCTTCTGCTTGGCCTCTCTGCCGGGTCCCAAGCAATGTCTTAGGAGTTATGCTCTCCACGTTGAACTTGAACAGCTGCCAGGATATAGCTGACCCTCCTCCCCTGACCGGCACTATAAGTGACTGCAGTTGCTCCTCTTGTTCGCTCCAGTAAAAATAATACACGCACATGATGGATACTTCAGTTGTGCTGGGAGCCTGCTACCCCTCATTTACAGAATTTCAAATAAATAAACTGTGTTCTCTGATCTCTTTAAGCACCATAATTTATCCCCTAAACACACACACACACATGCACACGCACACACACAATATTAAATACCGTACACAATTAGGTGATTCAGTGTTACTGGAAAGTGTTGCTCATGATAATTGCAGACTGTTTGGCTGTATTAATCTGACTTCAGTCCTGCAAGTATTTAGACAATGAGGCTGCCATAATCTTTGTGGCAACCTCAGTGAAAATGTACCCCTGATGGAACAATTACCTATAAAAACAAACACTGCGGCGATGGCCTGCCAGCGCGTAATGGGATGATAGACAAGAGAGCTGAAACAGAGGAGGGGGTGTTCTCGAAAAATGCAAAGGGTCCATTTGTTATGCACTCACTGCCATTACCACCGGAGGACAAGTAGGAAATGGAACAAGCCAGTTCAGGATTAAGAGTCAGGCCAGAAAGTCTCTAGGTAACTCCATAAAGGGTCAACAGACTTCTGATAACAATCTTATGGAAATATGCTTCCAAGAAAGACTTAAGATTAAACCTGCAAAGGATTTTTATTTAAAGAAGTCTCAAAGAGGAGTAGGGAAATGCATGCTCTACTCAAAGCAATCTCTGATCTCAAAGGATCCGTGCCAGCTTCATCCCAGCAACCTCTAACTGTTCATTCGTCTTCCTTCTTACTCAGTCGAGCCACAGCAGAAAGTTAAACCACACAAAATATCTTCAGGGGGAAAGCTATTTATCAGTGAGATTAATTGGCTTGGATTAACTGTGTGTGTGTGTGTGTGTGTGTGTGTGTGTGTGTGTGTGTGTGTGTGTGTGTGTCTATGTGTGGGTGTCTTTATCTCCCAACTTTAAATCAGTATTTAAATAAAAATATAGCCCACATGCACGTA
>VURO01016242.1:3180-13715 GCA_015108175.1 Pelvicachromis taeniatus
AATAAAATTTAAAAAAAAAAGAAGGGTTTTTTTTTTTTTTTTACCTGTTCTTTCAGATAGCAGAGGCGATCGAGGAGAATAAGACCTTCAATACAGGGAGCAAGGGTCACCTTCAGCTGTAGAAAGAGGTCGACATGAGAGAAAGCGCATGTGTATCTCTTTTTATTGTCACTCTATTTGATATATGTGTGAAACCTGTGTCTTCCCAGCAGTTCTGCAATTCCCAAAAACCTATCTTACTGGTTTGTGTCATGAAAGAAAACTGGTATGCTGGCTGACATCACAATTAGTGGCCTCAGAAAAGAAGAGGAAAAAAAAGTGGCTGGTTTTCTTCTCGTTCAGAGCAATCGCTCTCTCATTATTTCCCTGTAGAATACAATGAGCTCACTTAATGGTCCGTAATTTTTTTTTTTTTTTTTTTTACAGGATTGAAAAGGTTTTTTCACTAAAAAGGGTTTAAACATGTTGTTGCAGTCGAAAGGTGGGAATTAAATACAAGGATCCTGTGCAGGGAGAGAACCAAGATGTAAGGAAGACTTACCATGTTAAAAGCATGCATCTCATCCATTCGCACTCTGTATGTGTTGTGGTAATCCTGGATGTCGCTGTCAGAGAGCTAAAGAGAGAGTGATGTGTTATGTATGCGAGTAAGAACAGAGGGGAGTGAAAAAAAAGAAGTTGGAAGCATACTGTGAGGAAGATGTGAAGTGGGACAAGTGAAAGAAAATAGCATATGCTTTTAAAGAGCTGTGAGAAACATAGGACAGACAGAAGCGCGCCATCGCCCACTGTTACCCAGAGCAACCAGATGACAGACTTCTCAACAGCCTGGTGCCCTGAAAGATCCGATACTAAGATCCTATCCTATCCTATACAATACCATCTATTGTTAACCTAAATCAACCTGTCAGGGTTTTATTTCCTATCACATTCATGCTGTTACAATGATCGTTGCTCAAATTTTCAAATAATGAGGTCAGCATATGTGAAAGTAATCCCTGAGAGGCAAAAGCTCAGGCCTCATCTACACACAGCCCATGACGTCGGCTTCACAAGTGGCCGAAGCTGTTGCTAGCATTTATACCTGTGGAGGGTGCACTGAGTGCGACGTGTAGTTACATTCCCAGGGAGCTGCACATCAGTATAAATCCACTGTCAGACTGTCTTTTTTTGTACGTAAGATGTCAAAACATCAGGGCTAATCCAGATGCTGATTGGCTGGTTGAGACTGGCCCCATGCAGCCAATCAGAAGAACAGCTGGATCAAAGGGAGGGTGGCCTTAAATGGAGAGGAGCTTAAACGGCTGAGAGTGAACTCAGGGACTACAACAAGGTTCAGTATGAAACAAATAAGGATGATTTTTAATTGTGAATTATGCAAAGCTCCTCTGTTTGAGATCATGAATAAAAAAATATGGATTGGAAATGACCATAAATGGTCCACTTATTGAGTCTAGCTTTAACCTATATCTGGAGCTGCAAATGCAGAAGGACAGTGTGTTTATTTTTTTTCTTGTGTGTTTGTGGAAGGTGTAAAGATGAGTGTTATATTCTGCTTCCGACCTTTGATTCATCCAGTTCCAGTCTGCGTAGAGCTCGCCGAACGTAGTCCACAAAGGACTTTGCCTTGGAGTAGACATTCCCAACTCGCTTTTCACTGTGGAACAAACATGTTTCTGCTCAGTAATGCATTCACACCTCAGAAAATGTTTAAACGATGATAAATAGGTGCTGTTTGGAGAAAACTAATGGGTATTCAATGCTGATCTGATGAAGGTCAAAGGTCAGCAGGCAGGTTCTCTTTGATGGTGTCTGGAGGGATAATATTTTGATAAAACTGAGGTCTGCAGCATTTCCTTCTATTGTTTGGTTTAGTCAAGCAGATATAATCAGCCACTAAAGATGTGCACAACATTGGCTGAAAGGCCCTACAGTATGGGGAAGGGGGTGAGAATGGGCTGGGGTGTGAAGCAACAGCTACTCTTTGAATAACAAGGTGAATTAAGGATAAACTGAAGCCTGAAGGATGTCTTAATATTATCCCTGACTTGCTACCAGATGATGTTAAGAATTTCTAGTTTTTACAGTTTTTCTAGTAATGCAGAAAATGTACAAATGTTCATTAAAATACCAAGAATCCACAACAAACACCAGAAGATTCACAAAGAAAACAGGGGATGTGGAGTTCAGCATGATGTTAAACTTGAAATGCATAATCAAGAACCACTGCCAGTCTAAATATGTTTCTGTGTGCGGTTATGACACTGCCTTCTCATATTTGTGCCCATATTTTGGTACCTTTATTTAAATTATCTGGGGCAACAGCTCACCTTTTTATTCCTAGTAGCTTTGTGGATCTAAGTCAGTCAGTTATGGCATGCATGTCCACCAGTTAGTCTCGCCACCACTTTGGTCCAAAGAGAAATAACTAAAAGCTGCTGAAGTTTTATAGAAACAACCATGATTCTCAGAGTACAAATTTTAGTGAGTTTACTACTGGATTTTTTTTTTTACACTGTTTAATGGGCTGCTCTGTAATTTGGTACATTCATCTTCCCATCAGTATGAATTGGAATCACTTTGATTGCATTAGCATTAGAGTCTCATCATCACTTTAATTGTCATTTTTCACCAACTACTGATGCGTTTGGTGCCAATAGTAACTGTTACAATGCTAACTCTATATAATAAGATGATAAGCATGGTAAACAGTATATATTCTTGGGCAATTTATTAGGTACGCCCATTCAAATGCTCTTCAACACAAATATCTAGTAAATCAAACAAGGTAATTATTTAATACCTTAAGGTTGAAGTTTAAACTGAGCATGATAATGGAGAAGAAAGGTGATTTTAGTGACTTTGAACACAGCATGGTGATGACCTGCTCTGAGATGGGATTTTCCCAATCATCTCTAAGGTTTACAGAGAATGGTCTAAAAAAGGAAAAAAAATCCAGTGAGCAGCAGATGTAGTTGATGCCAGACCTCAGAACAGGATGGCCAGACTGCTTTGGGTAACAATAACCCAGCTAGCCACTAATTACTACCAAGGTATGCAGACGAGCATACCAACACATCAAACTTTGAAGCACATGAGCTACTGGAAAAACATTGCCTGGTCTGATGAGTCTCAATTGCTGCTGTGATATTTGAACAGTGAGGTCAGAATTTAGTGTAAACAACATGAAAGCATGGATCCATCCTGCTTCGTGTCAGCAGTTCAGACTAGCGTTGGTGTAATGGTGTGGGGGATACGTTCTTGGCACTCTTTGGGCCTCTTATTGCCAACTAAGCATCATTTAGATACCTAAGCCTAGCTGTGTATTGTTGCTGACCATGTCCACTTGCTTTCTGATGACTGCTAACAGTGGGACAATATGCCATATCATAAAGCTCAAATCATCTTAAACTGTCTTTTTGAACACGACTCTGAGTTCATTGTGCTAAAATCGCCTTCACAGTCACCAGATCTCAAACCAACATGTCACCTTGAGATATGGTGGACCAGACGAATCATATCACAGATGTGTAGCCAACAAATTTGGAGCAACTGTGTGACACCCATCATGTCAACATGGGCCAAATTCTCTGAGGAATGTTTCCAGCAGTTTGTACCGGTACCAGCGAAGTGTACCTAATAAACGGTCTCTGTTCAATATTAATACTATGTTATATGTTAGCGCGGATAGTGTGAGCGTATAACATAGCTTATGTTAGCATAAAGATTAAAGCGGCATAGTCCTACATGGGGTCACGCTGCATCTAGTAGAGAATGTCAATTCATTTTCTGTCCACTAACTGATCTATATGTAAACTTCAAGCTCATTTGAACCCTCGAGTCTATTATTCATTAGGCTTGATACAACAATACACCCAAATCTGGCCAGGAATTGAATACATGTGGCTTTTGCTGGCAAGTCTCGGGTCATTTGTAACCTAAACAAGCCAGAGAGAGAAACCTTTCGTTTCTGGTTCACAACAAATAAAACAAAACCTTTGGACTGCTATCAAAGCTTGACACCTGTTCTGTTCTAACTCATTCTAACCAAACATAGTTGATACTGTACACACTGATGGGGGAAGGAAAAAAAAGAAAAGAAAGGTCTTAAAAAATTACATGCATTTGCCCTCATTTCTCATACTCCACTAGAAGTCCACCGGTCCAGATGTGAATTCCTGTAGATTACCTTTTATAGGAGCTGTAGTGGTCCCTCAGAATAACATGAAGGACTGCTCGGTAGAACAGAGATTCCATCTGAATCTGCAGGGAAGGACAAAGCCGTTTATTTGAATTAACATAACTCAGCTTTTACAGTGAAAAACAACTTTTTTTTTGCATACATGTGTACAAATGGCAACGAATATTTCTGACACTTTGCAAACTTAGTGCAACACTAGCAAGCAATCAAGCCTGTTTTTGGATTCAGAGCCCTGTTCCAGTCAGTAATCAATTTTTCCATGATTGCATTAATATTTATAAACATTCCTTATTAATGGCAGCGGGTGTCATGTATCAGCTTTGGCCTCGAGCCTCCAGGCTCTGCATTTCAAATAAATACACTATAGTCAATCACAGACTTAAAACAATAGCAGAATTAATGGGCTGATTGTTTGAATGCACGCCGGAGATCAGCAATGAAGATAATACGGTGCAGGGTGATTGTGAAAGCCCCTGATTTGAAATCATTTGATGTATTTGTTTTGATGAGCGTAATGACAGTTTACAGAAAGAGCTTCCATTCTTTTGCAATGATGGCTATTTGTCTATGATATTGATTACAGTTAGTATGCACGCCTTACTTACCCCTTGGCCAAGTGCAACTCTTTCCAGTGCCTGTTTGAGACAAATGGGAAAGTGTTAAGACAAAAACTTTTCTGGAAAAAAGTGAGCTATAGAAACAAAGAAAAAGAAAAACATTTCTGATGCTCTGCTTACACTAATGAGCCAAAACATTATGATCACCCTTGTGTAATATAGTCTTGGTCCTTTGTTTTCTGCCAGAACAGCAGATGGACTCTACAAGACATCTGAGCCTATCGTCTAGTACAGGGGTGGGGAAATCCAGACCTCAAGGGCCGGTGTCCTGCAGGTTTTAAATGTCACCATGGGTCAACACACATGAATCAAATGATTAGTACATTACCAGGCCTCTGGAGAACTTCAAGACATTTTAAGGAGGTATTTTAGCCATTTAAATCAGCTGTGTTGGATCAAGGACACATATAAAACCTGCAGGACACCGGCCCTTGAGGCCTGGCGTTCCTCCACCCCTGGTCTGGCATATTAGGTATTTTTGCTTCTGTAAAATGCCACATATTGAAGTTGAATTTGGTAGCTGCTCATTGGAACTCTCAATATTACAGACATGTGTTCATGCAGTGGAAAGCTGTAGCAGTGCACGAGGAGGATGCCATCGTTAGGCTGAAAAACAAAAGAGATCTATTGGAAAGATAGTGGAAACTCTTTGGTTGCCAGTTCAATTTTGCAGGTTCTTGGAACGAAGGGATGCACCGGAAAGTTCAGCAACGTGGATAACAGGGACATTTACCCAAGAAATTTCTTGATGATCGGAGAATTCTTGGTATTTCCTTGGTGAAGAAAAAAACTTTTACCTTGGGCCAGATTGATGGCGAGAGAAAGGAAAGGGCTGTTGGTCCAAAGTATTAGTTTTAAAACTCTTTGCAAGCAAGACACAACTATAGAGTATCTTTGCAAAAACATCTTTGTCATCCAAAGTGTTCTCCCTTTTTCTTTTCAGAGTAACACTCTTTGACAGCCCGTGCCATTTGCAATTTTTTGCAAAGTTGTCACCACTCAACAATACTTTGCCTCTGTTAACTTGTCAGTCTTTGGTATGGATCCAGTGCTCTTTTAAGGTAGGCCAAGTTTCTTTCAGAAGAGTTGTTTGCCTTCTGATTCTGAAACGGACCCTTGCAGTGCACATAGAACGGTTATATTTTTGCAATAACAATGCAATGGTTGTACAAAAATACCAAATCACCCCTGGACTTGCCTCATGGTGCACACTATTTGGAAACCACTGACACAAAAAATACCAAAGCATCTGTCAAAACCGCAGTGATGCGTTGGTGGATGTAGGATCTGGGCAACCGGAGCAAACTGATGATGTTTTCTCTATGAACACATATCTAGACTGGTCACAGAGGAGAGAGACATGACCTTAATACGAGAAGATTTCTGGCTTCCATCTATAATCCTTGGGGAGTCCGTCTTTAAGCAACTGTGTGACGATTAATAAGTGCCCAATCAATGGACTCCCAGCCAAGATGCTCAGATCTGTGGCAAAAAAAAAAAAAAGGAAAAATAGGGCAATGATGGATGGTGCTGTGCAAGAAGCCCTAGAGATTTGTAAGGTAAACAAAACAAGTGACCTCAACATCCGAGCATGCTGTTCAAGTGAATGTGTGTGTATAGGGATTTCTTCTGAGCCAGTGAAAATGGAAAGGCTTTATAACAAATGGGTGTAATTTGCCATGCAACGTTTTTTTTTTAAACCGCTTTTATTAAAGCTGCAGGTCTGCGCTTCAATCACAGCTTCACTGCTTCATTTCAAATCCACTGTGGTTGGGTACAGAAGCAAAATTATATACACTGGGAGTGACTGTACAAATACAATCAACTGTATCAGCCAGACCTCGGTATGCGCCAAGGTTATGAGAATGTGAACAGTCTGTGATTCATTCATTGATGGTCAGACTCTTGAGTTCATCAGTGTGAAGTTTTAGTGTCAGCTGATTTTTTTTTTTTTGTTTGAGCTTTTTTTCTGTATGCAGCTATGAAAGAAAGAAAAAAAACAACACATGAGAAACTTACCAAACATGCGGACATCCTGGCATTTCTGCCACAAAAGCAGGATTGGTCACGGAGGTACTGACTCAGAGGGAAACCACACACACTCTGTAAACACTCTGTGACAGGACACACAGGAATATGAGTCAACTGATTAATCGGTTTAGTTGACCAGTGGGATTTTTCTAATGTTTTCATCTATTTTAAATATTTGCAAGAGAAACATCAGGACAGCAAAAGTACAAAACTTTTGTTTATTTGTTTTTTGCCGTAATTGCCTTAGAACGTCCCAGGGGAGTGGATTCAAATGACCTATTAGTAACCATTAAATTAACTCCAAAGACACAGCCAGAAGGAATTTAGCTTAGCTTAGCACAAAAGATAAACCTTGGGGAAAGCAAGGCTAGCCTAGCCTAAAAATAACATTGATTCAATAATCAGGTTTTGTACAGTTTAGCAAATTTCACGTAGCACTAATTGTTTAGCTTTATAGATGCTGATAGATGTGTTTTGTTACCTTTGAGAACTCAGGGGCATCAGCTTTCTAATTTTGTATCATTTTGTGTTAAGCTAATCTAACTCTTAGCAGGAAATCACCCAAAAGAACTTCAAACTTCTCTTTTAATTCAAGTAAATTCATATGTTACCCCCTAAATAGTCAGTACAGCTAACCTCTAATTATTGCTGTGTGGAAAAATGGCAGTGTGAGCCTCATTTTTCTAACCGCAGGAGTTCTTAGTACTCAAAAACCCCGATTCCCAGTGGGAGGGTGGCGAGCGCTGACAGCATGCCATCCTTTTCATGTCCCTTTAAAAAGGTTGGAAGACTGAGGCCAAGGCACAGCGAATCCAGTGGGAGTACAGTCAAGGGAAGCACTAATAACATGTGCAGCTGTGGATGGTCAGCCTCTCACAAACTGCTCTGGACACGGGGGCACATTAGCAGTCAGGTTAGCTTCACGTCTGCCGGCACATGGCCGCCAACACAGGCCCTCAGAGGCAACTGAAGTGGACGAGGCTTTGTGACTTCTGAAGGGTGGATTTCAGTACAGTATGTGCACAGAGCTGTTTATAGTAGCTTTGCTTGTGTTGGTCACAGAGTTCATTCTGAAGTGGCCATGTAAATTCACTGAAAGTCAGATAAATATTTCTGATATTCTAGTGTGTTACCAGACATGTACACTCAAAATCTGGATGTCTAACTATACTCGTCTTGGAGCCATTTTTGCTGTTGTGAGTAAATACAAAGTGTACAGTACTAGATGTGGATGATGCACTTCAGGAATTGCTTGAATTCTAAATGAGCTGATCACATACATGTAAAACTTCCTTCTCCAACAAAACTTTCAGGCCTTTGGATCCTTTTTTGGGCTGAGGCAAGCCACCACAGGAGCTGGCCTGCAGCCCAGACTGCACTGTAAGGCCAACGAGGGAGTGAAACTGTGTGCATGTGTGAGCGAAGGCCTTTGTTCCCTTCCTTAAATGATCGAGAAACAAGTGTGGAAAGGAGTGTTTTCAATCAGCTGTCATGATAGCATTTTCCGCTCTCGAGTGTCGAGGGTCGCACCGTTAACAAGAGATGACGTGGTACTGTATCGACTGCAGCGAGGGCTCTTTTCCCGCAGACGTGCAGAGGCTGCAGACAAAGCATGAGGACACATGTAGACAATTTCATACCTCATAAACTTTGGAGTGGAGGAATATATGAGACAGGGATGATATCAGTCTGCATTCTGGCACCTGCGTTGCCGTCAAGCTAGGGCAGCAGCAGACAATGATAAACAGCCTCCTCTGGGTTAACTACGACACTGTAAACACAAAATACTTCACGCTGGCTGCAGAATCAATTCCTTCCAATAGATTCTGTTTTTAAATGCAAGGGTCAAATATTCTCATTTTCAGCAGCCTTCAACAGCCATTTTAAATCCATAAATCCAGTCTAATGACTGTAACAGTAGGCGTCAGAGCTTAACTCAATCTCCAGAAGGGTAACTAGGCCGAGTCTCAGAATTCCCAGTGGAATATTGGACTTGTTTACTACAAAGTAGGAATATGCACTAATCAGCCACAACATTGCAGTGTGGCTGAGTATGTCCCAGCCATGGAAAATTAAATAAATAGTTAGCTCAGACATGACATGGAGGACTCTTGGATCCAATCTGCAAATCTCATATAAGGCACCCCACTCAACCTGATTGAGTCCTGGCTGCAAAGGTGCAAGCTGTTGTGCAACTCTCCTCCACCCCAGCCCTCTTTCTAGCCTACGTCAGGTTTAATCAGAGTCATATCTGTTATCACTGGTGCCTGCGCTATCCTCTACAGGTGGTTTTGCTGCTGCCCTTCCCACCATGTGAGTATGTTGGATCACCAGGGAATATTTTTCTGCCCTTCTTTTGTCTATTTTTTGATAAGCCGTGTGAACTGTAGCCTCAGTTTCCTGTTCTTAGCTCACAAGAGTGCCACCTGATGAGGTCTTCTGCTGCTGTAGCCCATCTGCTTCAAGGTTTGACTTGTCGTATGTTTAGAGATGCTCCTCTGCATACCTTGATTTTAATGATTTTAGTTATTTTTCTATCAGCCCAACGCTGCCTGGCCATTCTCCCCTGACAAATCATTTTCGCCCAGGCAGCTGCTGCTCATTGGATAATTTCTATTGCTCTGACCGCTCTCTGTAAACCCTAAAGATGTCTACGTGGGAAAAATACTGAGAACAGTACTTCTCTGACTATAGTGGTTCACACTGAACCTTACAGAACTGAAACCAGCAACATGGCACTGACTGGGACTTGGAAGATTCAGGGCTCGATTTGAGCAGGCTCCACCCCACAGCCCACAGGACCCAAAGACTCAGCTGCCAAAGCCCTGGTGATAGACACCGCAGACCGTCACTGATCTGTGTCTACAGGTCAGTGCTCACAAGCGGGGCCAACAAAACATCTGGCAGGTGGTTTTAATGTTGTGGTGGCTCGGTTTAAGTGTTTATGCGACTCTTTGTGGGAATATAATATTACATTTCTGATAAGAGCAGATTGATGAAGTGCAGGTGTCTGAGATTGGACTATGGGAGAAGTGGCAGTGAAAATAAGGAGAGAGAGAAATAGACATGGACAGCACATGAGAAATCACAGACTGTGTGTGTTTGTGTGTGTGCAGTTACAGGTTTTCAAGTCACACAGAGAGACAGAAACACACCTCCTCACTGCTGGAAGCGATTTACACCTCTAAGTGCGCGCGCGTGTGTGTGTGTGTGTGTGTGTGTGTGTGTGTGTGTGTGTGTGTGTGTGTGTGTGTGTGTGTGTGTGTGTGTGTGTGTGTGTATGTTTACCCTGTCCAGCAGGGTCAAACTCCTCAGACAGCAGGTGATAGCAGCAGCCCACACTGCAGACTGCGGCTAACTCCGGTTTAGCCACAAACATCCTCAGCGTGCTGGGAGCCAAGTCGCCACAAGTGTGCAGGCCAACCATGACTGCATCCTGGGGTTTGGAAAAATCACACAGAGATGGGAGAGAACAGAAAAGGAGGTGGAAGCGAAGAGGGGGAGTGGTGGAGATCGATGGTAAAATTTATTGATGATGACGCGCTGCAGATTTGGCACCGCAGTCACACCCCAGACTCACTCCAGTAATGCAAATTCCAGCTGCTGTGACACACTTGTAATTCTAGGAGTTGCTATGGGATTCAAGCTTTGCTACTACGCTCTACAGCTGGCGGAATATATATGAA
>VURO01016250.1:3142-15220 GCA_015108175.1 Pelvicachromis taeniatus
CCCCCCACCACCACCACCTGTGATTTAAATCTCCATCTCCACTGTCAGTCCCACGGATTACTAGATTTTCACCTCATTTCCACAATGAGTTACATCCACAGGGTAGTGAATGTATTGCTACGTGGACTCGTCATCTATGCGGTACTCGGCTTGGAGTGCTCTTACTCGAATGATCTACCCAGCCGCTCGTCTGATGCTCAAAACGTAGCCTCCACAGGTAAGCGCAGTCCATGTCGGACACAAGTGTCTCTAATTTATTTACGCATGTACAGCGTTACCCCCCACACTCACCCCCCTCCCCTCCCCTCCCTCTGTTTCCCTTTGGGAAAGCCGAGGAATGCCCTGCGTAGCAGCCTAATGGAAGTGATGCATCTTATGTCGACTGTCACCTCTCTCTCTGTTTCTCTTTTTGAATTCCTCTCCCTTCTGCTCATTGCTGAGGAATGCGTGACATGACAGGAATGCAGGCTGCACTCACATCCCGTGCCATCAAGGGTGCTTTGATGACATGACAGGTGCCCCTATAGTGTTATAATGCACAGCATACCTCTATAACGCTGTGTGTTTTGAGCCAGGTTGATCATTTCCAGAAGGCCACAGGTGACTAAACCCTCCCCAACTAAACTGTACTGTTGACATAACCTTATTAGAGCAGGATTTCCATCTATTTGCATCCAGGCAATATTTTGAACCAGGCCCTTTTTTTTGTACACTACACTGTCCTGAACTGACACCATTATAAAACAAAAAGCCATGTACTTTTTCTTTCTCTGTTTGTTAGACTTACATTGGCACGAGGACTGAAAGGGATGCTGAAGCTCGACTATAGAGGCCTTGTTTTAGGGCCTCTATAGTCAAGTTTAAAACGATACACCGGTTGGTTTGACTGCATACCCGTGTAATGACATTACTCTTTGTGTCTCTAGGCACTTGACATATAGGTAAATATATTTATGTATATAGGTGTTTGCTAAGACATCATGCCGTTATGTTTGAGCAAATATACATTTCAGTGTTATGTAACCGACCTCACTAAATCTGAAGCCTCATGTTGGAGAGCAAATTGGTAAGCTACAGTATAAGATATTTAGTGGTGGTTAGTTTTGGATTACTAAGGGCGTGGATCACTTCTTTTATTGTGCTTTTTGTAGTGCTTTCATTGGGGAACCCCTTGGAACCTAATAATTATGTAAGTGACAATGATCTGAATGCAGTATTACACTGTAGGCATCTGGTGAATTACACCTGGATACTTTCATATAGATACTTTCATCGTGGTGTCCTTGCTAATGTATTGGGGCATCCCTGCATAGACTTGTTTACTTCTGTGTGCTGAGCCTTGTTTGTGGTAAGTCTCTGTTAGCTGAACTGAGCATTTAAAGGAGTATTTCAACATTTTCAGAAGCATCCTTTTTCACTCTCTTGAGTGTGACCCGTTGCCAGGCAATCAGTGGAAAGCCCAGGAAGTTACAGTTCGCAGCCAAGAAATAGTTGGGTGCTTTTACAGTCCACTTTTGTACACATTTAATCAAGGAAGATATAATGTGTTAATTGGGCTTTAGAGGTGCTGGTGGATGGATTATGTCACCATTGGACTGACTCAGTTTGTTTGTTTCCATTATGCAGGCTTCATGTGAAGCTATTAGCAGTCCAAACAGTCCAAAAGCAAAACAGTGTCCAAAAGAATGAACAACAGATTTGACTCAAAAATAAACTCAGTCATATCTCTGTTGAAGTTTTGCAGTCCTGTCACTGCTAACTACATGGCATTATGCTAAACTATAATGTTGGTATGCATCATGTTGGTATACTACTGTTGGGCAGTTTGTTTAACTGCTGTTGGCTAACTAACCGAGCAGTAAAATTTTCTTAAAGTTAGCTCAAAGTCATAAACTAATAATCAAATTAGAGAAGCTAAGGCTATTGAGGTTTTGCGGGTATGTGCCCATTAACCATGAGATGCTTTCTTATCCACAATTTTCAAAGTGTGGCAATCATGATGACAACGTATGGTCAAGTGAATAAGGCCCCAGTCGTAACCTTCTAAAATAAAAAAGGTATTTCCCAACCAGTTGGCACATAGTTGCTTGCAGTCATTATGAAATTGACTTCTAAAGCCTTAGTGGTGCAGCCCTAGAGGCTATTTAATGACCCCTGGCAACCATGGGCTGCTAGGGAAAAATATATATTTCTTGACTGGTTTAAGAAAACCTCCTTGGGATTGCTTCAGTTGTTAGCAGATTGCAGTCATTTCTAGTAGTTTGCATGGAAGATGGCGACATATCTGCAAACACTTGCCAGCTACTATTTGAGCGATAGTGAAACTATGTGACAAGACAAGAAATGGACTGTTTGCCTTCAAAGTAAAAGTTGTACCTTTTTGAAAAAGGTTGACTGCAGCGCTGGGGCACAAATCATATTCAAGTTTTTCTACCGCTTGGTGAGAAGTTAGCAAGTATTGCAGATAAGCTGGATTCTTCCATGTTAACTAAGGGTGACTACAAGAGTGTACAAGCAAACAAAGCAATCAGAAGGAGGTTTTTGATGCAACACCTTCTTTGTTGATGTCACCCAGCAACAGGTAGCCACCCCCAGGAACCACTCAACAACCATTATCCACAAGAAACCTTAATACAAAGAATCCGAACAAGGTCTATTTACAGGGAAAGTACAGGATTGTACCATTTCAGAGACGGGGGTTGGGATTCCTGCTCTGCATATCTGATAATCTTTTACCAAATACCAAAGCATATAATTTTACAGCTAATATTTGATGTTTTGTTACACCACCATAGTTTAGTTATATTGCTCACTTGCATCTTCTGACATACATACAGGCAGATTTTAAAGTGGAAAGTTGAGTCACTTAGCCAAATTAGCATTAATCGCATGAAGGTTAATTTCAAACGTACATTTTTGGGTCCCTAAGTGCAAAAAGTCAAAGACAAACTCAGTATGAGCTCTGTGCTATGTTAGCAGAACACTGCTAGCCACTCCAACTGAAAACACACAAAAAGCCTCATAAATAAAGGCAAATAGACTAATTTATATCTTTATTTTATCGGGTGCATCCGTGCATGTCTGCAAAACCTGCTGCAGGATGTAATAAACCTTGCCCCAGACAGCTGTTAAGCATTCGTGACTGTTTACAAGTGTCAAGCTGCTCCTGAAAAATCAACCAGGGGTTTTACAGTATATTGATTAATAAGTCAAAAGCACAGTGGTCCTGTTCCACAACAGCATGACCGTGTAAATATGAACCAAGGGATGATATCAGCTCTCTCTTACCATGAACAAGAAAACTAATGAATGTAGAGATGGTGGTGACAGGAAACAAAACCACACTGCTGACCGTTTCCCACTCAGTACTGTGGAAAGGTCAGCTTTTCATTGAAAGGTCAGCTTTCCATGAAGGTGGCCTTTCGATAGTATAAGCTGAGGGAAAGCACATGCTATATGGTATGGCACCTTTTCACCTTACCAGTTTTTCAAACCCTTTAATAATGCATTTGTCATTCACCTATTTACACACACTAACGGTGGCAAAGCTACTATGCAAACTACTTGCCTGCCATTGGAAGTATCTTTAGCTTCAGCGTCCTTCCCAAGAATACCTTAGGATGTGGAGAGGCTTGGGAAGAAACTGCTAGGCTGACAATTGTTGGACAACCTGCTGTTTTCCCTGAGACATGAGCTTTCTATGTACATTTAAGTCCCTCAAATGTACTCATCCTGTTTTTATGTATTTTTTACTAAACCTTTAAAATGCATTTGAAAGAAGAAAAAAGCTGAATGCAATAAAGTGGAATGTTACTTTGTTTAGTTCACTTAGGCCGAAGTTTCTCATGTGACATGCACATAGTTGCTAGGGGGGTTGCTATCTAATACAGTGTAACACTTGTAGTTTCCATGGAAGGCAACTAGTTGTCTAAAAAGACTAACTATTAACTGAGCGATCGTAAAACTAATAAGTGCGTCTTCCACGCGATCTACTGCAGCAGTCTGTTTGCAGCCAGCACTCACTCATTATTTCCCAGTTGGGAAATAAACTTTTTCTCCCAGTGATGTTTGTCAGATGGTCAACGTCCGCTCTCCAGGCCTGTGTGACTGTGGCCAGATTCCCATTTCAAGGCCAGAAGGAGACGTGACTGACCGCAGTAATCTGGTCGTTTGCAAAGAGGTTTTCGACCAACACTTTGGGGAATACTCGTTTTCCCTCATGACTGCTTTTTTCCATCTGGTCGCTCGAGCGACGCACTCTCGTGAGACTGGGGCCTTATTCACTTGACCCGTTGTCACCATGATCATTACAAATGCAAAATGGAAAAACTGTAGTTTAGCATTAATGCACTTTAAAAGTTTGTTTAAGGAAGTGACTCGTTAAATATAAAACTACCTACAGCATGTTATCACATAAAAAAAAGTTTTTACTGCTTATATTTCTCAGGGCACATATAAAGCCTGTGCCTAAACCTTCAGTTGTTTCAATCAGTGGTGGTGAAACTGTTTTTTTGTCTCTTTAACTGAGGATTTAAACAAGGGTGGTATTTTTAAACTGTTCCAGTGCAGAGGTAGATAGTCTAACTTACAGGTTTGGGTTTAATTTCTGATGGGTCAGAGATGGGTTCCTTGGAGATTTGTGATTTTGAAAGACAGACCCAGCACTCTTCAGAGGGTAGAAATTGATTTGACACACAAGAGGACAGTGGTTAAGTGTGCAGTTTATCGCGAGCATATATGACAAACTGCCCACAAAACTGAACTATTTAATAGCTCGTGAGCATATTTGTGTACCAGCAGCCAGGTGTTTTCATATTGAGCTTCAGCATCTTTGTTGAAATTTATGGTGATTTTGAAGTTACTAATGAACTTGTATCTAAAGAAAAAAAGAGGATGTGAAACTGGGCCTGATCTAGTAATCACTAACAGTAGTGTTGCACATAACCAAGGGCACACAAATTGAGTTGAAGGCCATAGTGAACAATGGTTTTTGTGACGCATTTTTCTTTAAAATGAGTTGAAGTAGTACAGCGTCCTGCAGTGCTTTGTTTGTAAAACAACACCTTTTTCCTCATTGTTGGCCTTTTCAGCTATGAGGAAAATCTGGTGTGTTATAAATCTATCCAAAATCAGCATGTTTTTCTAACACAGGCCAAATCCACACCAGGTCTAAACAATAGGAGTCATAAATCATCACTGGAAGCAAACTGGGTATAGATTTTTGGAAAGTCAGCAGAAGATGCAGTAAAAGTGGAAGAGTGTTTTGCGAGCACACTCGGTAGAGTGGTACAGTGAACGTGGTCTACCCTTGTTTTAATAGTTTTGTGTATTTAAGCGTGTTGGCATTTCAACAAACAAAGCCCTTTCTTGTGCCCGCAAGTAACATCCAGTCTTGATGTAATGTGCCTGCTCGCTGATAGCTGACTCTGATACAGGAATCCCATTTAGTGTAGACTTTTTTTCCAACCTACAGATGGAGGTTAATTACTGACTTGGATGTATTGAAGCAATCATGATTAGATCTCTCTCACACCCAAAGCTTGGCCAAGTTTGGAGAAAGTTTACTCCATATTACTTAGCTTACATGGCTAAATTAGAGGTGACATTGGTTATCTTAGAGCTCAGTGGTTACATTATTAAAGAGATTTGTTTGGAAAGGAGGTTCGGCATTTGCCTATCTTGCCAGCGCTTGCTCAATTGCTGCGGCAAGCACGGCAGTTTGCATTTTATACTGCTTCCACCGCTGCCGGCTGGCCCCCGCTCTATCAGACTAGCACACGCGCACACTCGAGGAAAGACAGTCGAATTTAGGGGTTGTTCAGGCGGCTGATGACAAAATATCAGCATGAATGTGAAATTAGTCATAATGTTCTTTTGTGGAGTACAGCTCAACACGCAAAACCATTTCCATTTTTTGACAAGAACAGACTGTTCTGGAGGGTTTCTCTTGGGCCAAAAAAAAAAAGAACTTAAGTAGGACTGTTACCAGCCCACATAGTGCACTGATAGATTTCCACCAAAATGATCCTTTCAACAATTCACATCTCCGTACTGCACTAATCAAAACTTGTATGATGGAAATGGATAAAAAGGACTGTATGTAATGTAAAAGTTGCTGAACTATTATCTCACTCTGAAGTTCCAACAAGTCACTATCTCGATTTAACTAAGGAAATTAAGACCCTTAAATTAGATATTTACTTCAGTCAGTATGCTTCAGCAGGCAACAGGTTGTTTAAGCCTAACTGATGCAGTGAGTAACACTTCTCATGTCTTAAACAACCGCGTCAGAAGATACACGGTTGTGTCAAATGTGTTACTCCATTAAAGAAAACACCTAAGGAGACTCTTCAGGCTAACAAAACTGGTTTAACGCTGAACTTGGACTAAATAGCTGTGAAACCTTAGAAAACCAGTTATCAGTGAGACTAATTGCAAACAAAGGGGTCAGTTTGTCTGATTTCTTCCTAGTATGGTTTGGACATATTCCAACATAACAATGTAAGGTTTAGTTTGGCTCAGATTGTGAAAGAGTGACTCAGGAAGCAAGAGAAATCCTTTTCACACATGGATTAGTCACCAAAGAGTCCACACCTTAATCTCACTGAGAATCTTTGGGATGTGCTGGAGAAACCTGCATGATGGTCCCACCACTAACAGTGGTAAGAGATGACACAGTGCAACTTTGGATGGAAATAAATTCTGGGACATTGCAGCAGCTTACAGAAATGCCACAGCGAATGCACGTCACCAACAACCTAAATGCGATCAATTGTGACTTTTTCAGCTCTTAGTGTTGATGCCATATTGGTGGACACCAAATTGCAACCAGAGAAAGTTAGCAACTAGGCGGGTTCTGCAGAGCACAATGTGTTTGCCAATTAGGCATGACTAACTCAGCTTTGTGCCAATGACAAGGGCAATTTGCACCTCTTTAACTGGATCGTCAGTGTTGACGAGATATACCGGTTTTGGAGGGAAGGCGCTTGTTTACGCCATCGAGGCAGTAATCAGGTATTCCAGCATGTTCAAAAATGCAAAATATCTAGATACTCTTTGCAGATAGTGCTGAAATACTTTAACATCTTATTAAAGTTTTTTTAAGTCTTAATTGTTGTTCACAGCGTTATATTTTTCCAGATGTGTTTGTCGTTAACAAGACGGTGTTGTGTTTACAGCGTATATTTGGTGTGAAACACGCTGGGTGTGGTCATAGGCAACGCCTCATCTCAATCACAAAGCCACAGTTGCGGTGCTGCTCTGACACAATTTGCCTCTTTGGTGTCTCCCAAAAGTGGACAGCTGCTGCCCGTCTCAGCCGGGGGCTTTAGGGTGGTGATCCATCCTAATGAGGCCTTTCACCAAACAAACAGACCCCTCGAGTGCATTTAAAATTTTGTCCACCGTGCTTCCTGTTGTGGCTGTGGCTTTAGAGGGAACCTTTTTATTATTGTGCCCGTCGCTGGAAGTGTGAGCCGGACGATTTGCTCTAGTGTGCCCGCTCTCACCAGCCATGGTGGAGAATAGACTGGGCCGGAGCGTAGAAACAATCAATGACTTGATTCACTGGAATCGGGACATTGTTAAGCTGCTATTTCCTGTCAACTTTACTACCAATTATTGTTTTTCCTTAGATTTCTGTGTCTAAGTTGTTGTTAAAGTTCCTCTTATTGCCTATTAATTACCTTCTCTGAATAGTTCTAAATGAAAACTCCCTTTACCCCCCCCCGCGCTTTTTCATTTCAGTGTCCTCTAACTTAGAGATGAGGCTGAAACAAACCTTTGTTTCACAGTCACGACTCGCTAATGCACACACCAGTACGTTCCAGATAATTCATTCATAAGCAGACAACACTAGCTGACTGTAAGCTGATTCACTTGTGCAGAAAGCGCCTTGGTGGAAGATGTAGGTCACTGTACTCAGCTGTACAGCGTTTCCTGTTGCGAGTGGCCTACAGTAGCAGAACTGTGTGCCCTCTCCCATCCCACAGCGGGCTATTGTTGTCCCTCGGCACCACACTTCAAGGTGTTGATCCTCTGGCTGGCAATACATGAGCTGTTGACTAGGTGACCCCTGCATGACAGATGCAACAGACATCACTACAAGCCAACGGGCAAAAGAAAAAGAAAAAAAGCACAAACACTGATGTGCACAGACAAACGTGTAAGGAAAAAAAAGGTCTAGGTTCCCTTTTTATATCTCACTTCCTCTGTTTTCTCCTGCTGTTGTCGTGTAGTGAGATTTAGTGTGAAATGGTTAGAGGCGTTAGAGAAAACTGTACAAAGCATCTGTTTTAACCTCCAAGTCAAACTCTTCCTTGTTCAGATTGACTTTACCTTAAAAGTCTTTGTGAAACAGAATGAAAGGCAGTTTCACCTCCATGCTTTCGAGATTACAAGGCAGTGAGCCTCGTTCTATTATGGGATTGTGCTGTGATAATTGTTGTCGCCTTAATACAGGAAGAGGTCAATGCCGCGACCTTCACGGATGCATAAACATATCTCCGTAGTTTTCTCACAATTACAAGATTTTCATGCAAAATTTTACATTTTGCGTGAGGAGTTATTTCAGTGAAAAGCTACTTGTAGGAGTTACATCCAGTTACTTCCTGTTTAGACCTGCAGAAGTTGGAACTTTTATGCATTAGTAGCAGAGTTCCCCAAAAAAAAACAAATCCAGGTAAATGCATCTATATATATATATATATATATATATATTTAAGAAGTATTTAAAGTTAGATATTGGACGTCAGAAGCGCTCCCCTCTGATTTCAGGGACTTTCCCTCGGTGGAGGGCATGTGATGTGGTGGTGTCCTGGGCACGAGGGGGCGAAGAGCGGTGTGGATTTCTTTGGTATGCAAGTCCGCCTCCACCGACATTCATGCTCTGACCTGTGCTCATAGCAAAAAATGATTCACAGTTAGAAACCAAGCGTGACGGGTAGACTTAGATGCAAATCTGGAAAAACATATGGGTGCCTGCTTGAGCACCTTTCAGCTTTTATGTCTGCCATCTCTTGCTTCCCGTTTTCTCCACCCTATTACCCCAATCAGCCATAACATCACCTACAGGTGCTGTGTAGGCCCTCCGTCTTGCTGCATGTCGCATGGATGGATTGTAAAACAGGAAATTAAGAGGCCCGGTCAAGCACCTCTGAAGCATCCTTTTGGTCTATGAAGTATTTTAGCACCTTTAAGCTTGTTTTGGATTTTTCCTCCACTCTCACTGCTCTTGTCAGCATTATGCAACTTTATTATGTAAGATAGAAATCAAGTTTCTCCCACAACTTGAATAATAAAAAGTATAGAGTTCAAGCAAGCAGTTGAACTATGTTTTTTTCCCCTTCATTTCTTGGTTGTCGTGCTAATCTGTCTTGGCCTTAGCAGCATGTCCGGACTAACAGGTGACTTCTTTGGAGCCCATTTGGATTTCCTTTGATGTGCTCCCCGATGGCCCCAGTTCATATTACACATCAAAGAGCTCAGTAAGAACCAAATCACTTACATGTGATGGCTTCTTCTGGATCTACAGTACCAAATAGGTTAGTGGTTAGCTAGGGTGTGGGCCTTCAATCAGTGCATTATTTGGCATGAGACTGTAGCCTCTCTCTTTTGTTCTGAGTGGTGTGCAGTTTGTGTGAGATGAAACTGACAAGCTGAGGCACGTGAGCAAGGAGTAGTAAGTGGTTATGCTGGTGTAAAGCAAAACACGCGGCTAGCCTCCTTAGTGTGATATACAAGGTAGCCTTTTAGACTCATAATTGGTGATGACCGATGTTTTTGTTCTGTTGACAGCCCGAATGCTCTGCTACATGTGTTATAGACAGTGTTTGTACTTAAAACTGTGGAATCGGTGTAACAAACTAACTGAAGAAACCATGAAAGTTATTTTTCTGATTGAGATCACCCTTCTCCCCACAGAACTCAAGGCATATATCTGTGACAGGCCAGTAGCTGGTGACGACTGGCTCTGTTTAGAAGTATATTTCTGCAAGCTTTATACGATGCATTAAAGCAGCGTCAGGTTTGATGGCAGTGACTGGCGTTTATCTGATGTGTTCAGTCGAGTCTGAGGTCCCAGAAATTTTATTATAGTATGATTGCTTATTCAGAGATTGGTGAGAGAGTTTAACTTATTTTCAGAAGAAGGAGTACTTCTCTCTTTTCCAGGAACAAGTGGGGTGAAAACAACAACAACTGTCAGTAATCTGCAGACATGTTATCAGCTCAGAATTTGATAATCTGTACCTCCCCAGTAAATGTCAGATAACACAAAAAGAAATCAACTAGATAAACTCATTTTCACGTACACCCAGTCCAGCTATGGGAATCAGTACTGGTCCAGTATTCTATGTTGAATCTCTACTTTTAGTTTTGTCTGTGTTACGTCACATGCAAAAACTCCGGCTCTTTATCCAAACTGGGAAGGTGTGCTAAATTACTTTGTTGCTGTCTGCAGTGTTTCACTTATTCTTGGCATCTGAACTTGCATCTGTATTTTGAAATGCTGACGAAAGAGAGAGAAAAAAGGAAAACAATCAGAGTCCTGTCAGACAGGAAGGCAGAGGACATACACAGGATGCTGGCCGAGAGCCAAACCTGATGTCTGCTGTCAGATACACATCTTCCAGCTGAGACATGGCCTTGCTGCTGCGGTGACAGTCCACGGCATTAATCTGCTGCTTTTCAGAGTGAAACTAAAAGCGTGCATGTCATTGGGCATTGTGCATGCAAACCCTGCGGGGTTTATCAAAACAAACCAGTGTTTAAGGTGGCTGTAAAATCTTTGAACAGGATGTTTCCCAGTGTTTCTTTCACTCACATAAACGTCATGTAAAATCTGTCTCATCCGAGCGTGTGCAGAGGCCAAAGCTAAGTTGAAATTATGCTGTGGGAATGTGAGCGCCATCAAGATGAGGAGGAGTATTGCACAGAGTGTTAAAATACTATGTTACATGCTCTTACAATGTTGCCACACCTTTATTGTGCTCATCTTTGCAAACAGGTGCTCGGAATTTGAGCAAATTTTTTGAGCTGAGTACATAATTTTTTAAAATAAAACCACTATTGAATGCCCCATGTCAGAAGTTACTTGTTAGTAGTGAAACATTTTACTCACTTGTGTACATACACCTGAGATGTGGCTTGAATTCCTCTGAGGGGCAACACGGTGGTGGTGGTGGTGCGAGAAGGTTCTGGGGGTTTTCTGCATGTAGTTTGCGTGTTCTTCCTTTCATATCAAAAATTCTTGAAAGAGTAGTTGTCAAACAGCTAACAGATCATCTGCAGAGGAATGGCTTATTTGAAGAGTTTCAGTCTGGTTTCAGAACCCATCACTTCCCTTAGGCAGTATCATCAGAAAGCATAGCATACATTTTCACTGCTATGCAGATGACACCCAACTTAATCTATCCACAAAGCCAGATAATACACTGCAGGAATGTCTTAAAGACATAAAGATCTGAATGACCTCTAACTTTCTGCTCCTTAACTCAGATAAAACTGAGATTATTGTACTCGGCCCTGAAAATATTAGAAATATGGTATCTAACCAGATTCTTACTCTGGATGGCATTACCATGACCTCCAGTAACACTTTGAGAAACCTTGGAGTCATTTTTGACCAGGATATGTCCTTCAATGCACATAGCAAATATGTAGGACTGCATTCTTCCATTTATGCAATATCTCTAAAATTAGAACTATCCTGTCTTAGAGTGACGCTGAAAAACTAATTCATGCATTTATTACTTCTAGGCTAGACTACTGTAATTCATTATTATCAGGATGTCATAAAAACTCTCTGAAAAGCCTTCAGTTACTCAAAAATGCTGCAGCAAGAGTCCTGACAGGGACTAGAAAGAGAGAGCATATTTCTCCTATATTGGCTTCCCTTCATTGGCTCCCTGTTAAATCCAGAATTGAATTCAAAATCCTGTTCCTCACAAACAAGGTCTTAAACAATCAGGCCCCATCTTATCTTAATGACCTTATAGTACCATATCACCCCATTAGAGCACTTTGCTCTCACACTGCTGGCTTACTTGTTGTTCCTAGAGTATTTAAAAGTAGAATCAG